>VWZP01003801.1:903468-949514 GCA_013396995.1 Dicaeum eximium
TGCGGCCGTTCGCCTGCGCCGCGCCGGGCTGCGCCAAGCGCTTCACCACCGTGTACAACCTGCGGGCGCACAGCCGCGCCCACGAGCAGGAGGCGGCGCACAAGTGCGAGGCGTGCGGGCAGCGCTTCCCCAGCGCCGCCCGCCTCGCCGCCCACCGCCGCCGCAGCCACCTGGAGCCCGAGCGGCCCTACCGCTGCGACTTCCCCGGTAAGCCGCCTCCGGGGCTGGGCTCCCTTCCCTTCCCTCCCAGGAACTGGGATCCCTGCTCTGAGGCCGTGCGGCGCTCGGCTCGCTTCTTCTGGCACGCGCTTCTTCCCCTTCGTGGTACCCCAGAGTCAAGGAAGGTTCTCCTCCAGGCCGCCTCAGTTACCAAGAGGGAAAGTTTGGGAGCTGGAGGATGCTGTACCTTTCCTCCTGCGACTTTGTGACACCGCAAGAAAAGGTGCCGGCGTTCAGCGGGTGCGCCTTAACCCAGGCTATACGTGATTGCCCACCTTGGCAAAACAGCTGTAATTCCTGGGAATAATGTGTAGGATTTCACTGTTTTTTTTTTTTTTTTTTTTTTTTTTTTTTTTTTTTTTTTTTTTTTTTTTTTTTTTTTTGTTTTTTTTTTTTTTTTTTTTTCCGATGCAATATCCTGAAAAACGATCCTGGAAGTACCTCGCTAAAAGCTGGGAGGGAGAAAAGAGTGCTGTTTTCATGACTGAGATTTGTGAGGCAGATGTGCCATTTCCCTTTTCTCCCCAGGCTGTGAGCGAACGTTTATCACAGTGAGTGCATTATTCTCCCACAATCGAGCCCACTTCAGAGAGCAAGAGCAGTTCTGCTGCTCATTCCCTGGCTGTAACAAGCAGTATGACAAGGCCTGCCGACTGAAAATCCACATGAGGAGTCACACAGGTATTCACAGGGGTGACTTGTACACAGGGAAGTACATGGAGTATGTGGGAAGTGGACTTCAGTGTGCTGGAAAAACTGAAGGTCAGGAAGTGTGACATTAGTTATTTGGAGTCAGTGAAAGCATTTGCTTCTTGGCCTTCTGGGGGTAGGAGTCCACCGAATCAAGTTGTCATATGCAAAGCTGTGGCTTTTGTCATTATGCATTCTGTCCAGAAAAACTATCACAGCTCTATTCCCAAGTTCATAGGTGTTCAAAACGTTGTGTAAGTTTTACTCTTGATACAAACAAACAGCTAAAAAACTCTGAGAACATGTGGAATGTATGTCCCAAGGTTTGGAAGAGCAAGAAGGTAAATTTCAGCTCTGGCAAGCACACCTGACTCACAAGGACAACTGCAAAGCTGAAATACAGCCTTGTCATGTTACTGGTGTGTTCTCTACTGTCCTCTCTTTTCATGGTTTTACAGTTTTTAAAGCATCACTTGAAATTCATAGGTGTGATGGAAACCAAAGTCACATACTTCACAGTCTTGGAATCAAGACACTATGACAGATCATGAAAAAAGGAAAAAACAGTTCAGTTGTGTTTCTGTTTTGAGTGATGCTGGTACTGGCTATTGAAGCACCTTCAGGATATGAGGTGGATTGATAAATACTTGTGCTCTCTTATGCAATAACATGGAGTTAAAGAAAGCCCAGATTGTAGGAGGGAGAAGGGACATGGTACTACTCTGCAGTGCATTGCAGGAGAGGCTGGTTGAGTTGTCTTAACTTAATTCAACTTAAACAGGTTTTAATGTTTTCTAGTAGTAGTGTGTGTTTTTGTATTGGATTATTAATGCAACATTTTTTTATTCAAGGTGAAAGACCTTTTATCTGTGACTTTGAAGGCTGTGGCTGGTCTTTTACCAGTATGTCCAAGCTTCTGAGGCATAAAAGGTAAAGGAAGCTTTTTTAGATTATACTGTCCTAAGCCACTGGCTGTTTGATTGTCTTTGTTCCTCTTCCAGTAGCTAAGCAGTAGTAAATTTAATCATGTCAGTGACAATTTCCTTCCCTTGTAGGAAACACGAGGATGACAGGAGGTTCATGTGCCCAGTAGAAGGCTGTGGGAAGTCCTTCACAAGAGCAGAACACTTGAAAGGCCACAGTATAACTCACCTTGGTACAAAACCATTTGAGTGTCCAGTAGAAGGTATTGCTCCACTCTCATATGTGTTTCCTGGTGTGTATTTTTGTCTAAAGGTTATGTGTGCTCGGTACAGGACTGGAACAATTTAGAATGAGTCTTCTAACAGGGTTTGAAGAGGTAAAACTAAACAGAAGGCTTGAACAGTGATTATTCCCAGAGTTAGGAATGACAGAGCAAACTCTGTTTCATTCTGCAGCTTGACCACCCTCACCACTTTAGTGGGACTCCAGAAGCAAAGATTTTTGGGTGTGATCTGGATTATTCAGCTTTTTAAAGTAAAAGTAAAGCAGCTCTACTTGATTGTTTCTCCTTTTTATGGTGTTCCAGCAGTTGCCATGAAGAATTTCAGATGCCATAGTGTGGAAAGGTTGTGCTTTACACTGAATGACTTAAGAGTTTCATGTTGTCAGAAACAGGTTGTTAAACTGTCCTACCCTATGACTTTCTTGTGGTTCCTCTGAGAGTATGCACAGGTGATGCAAAATAGCAAGTAGAAGATATTCTGATTTGTTATGATGTTAAATATGAATATTAAATAGAAACTTAATTAAATTTGAAACTTCAAAGCCTTATATCTCTTCTTGCAGGCTGTTGTGCAAAATTTTCAGCACGAAGTAGTCTGTATATTCACTCCAAAAAACATCTTCAGGATGTGGACTCATTAAAGACCCGGTGCCCTATTTCCAGCTGTAATAAACTGTTCACTTCCAAACACAGTATGAAGACACACATGGTCAAGCAGCATAACTTCAGCCCAGGTAAAGTGTTTGGCTATCTGAGGGTGCAGTGGAAAAATTAAATGTTTTATTAAGGAAAAAGTGTAATTACTGATGTTGAAATCTGAGTTCCATTGATACGAATGACAGAATCTTCTCTGAGATGGGAGTTGGTTTCACACTCCTCTAAAATTTTCAGTGGGATCTCTGAGTATCAGAAAGTGATACTTGAGATTGACCTCTGAAATTGTGAAAAGTTGCAGCATTTTTCAATTAAGCAGAGCTTGTCCTTTTCCATGCCATCTGTAAAACATGAACAAGGACTAAAAGGATTTCACTTTTTACCCCTTTCACTCCTCTACAGCCCGTACTTAGCCTGCACTGCCTTAGTGTTATTTTTTGGCAAGTGCTTTTGTAACTCACACTTCTCAGTAAAGGAATGAACTTACTTCAGTGGGCTGCTTTTCCTTAAATCTGCTTTCAGGGAAGGTGGGAAGTGTTTTAGTAGGCTAAGAATATTGAATTTTATAGAATGTTAAGCTTCCTTTTCTTCCTGTTGGCTGTGGAAGCTCTGTCTTATAACCAAACCCTTCTCTTCCAGATCTCCTAACTCAGCTGGAAGCAACCTGCTCCCTCACCCCCAGCAGTGAACTCACTAGTCCAGGGCAGAGTGATCTCAGCAACATCGACCTCATATCCCTGTTTTCCAACGTGTCCAGTAACAATTCTGGAATTTCCACGGACATGGCACTGGTGAACTCTGGAATCGTCACGATCGATGTCGCTTCGGTGGGCTCGACGCTCGGGGGGAACCTGCCTGTCCCTAACAATTCCCTCAGCCAGGCAGTTGATCCCTTGATCCTGGTGGCGAGCAGCGACATGCCCCAGAGCCTGGACAGTTCTCTCCTGCTGGGAACCAGTGCAACGGTTCTACAGCAAAGCACTTTAAACTTGGATGATGTACAGACTGTCAATGCCGAAGCCTTGGGCTCGCTGGCGTCTCTGTCAGTGAGGAATTCCAGTCAGGATGTGCACGGGTTGACATCCAGCAATAATTTAACAATAGACACAGCCACTTTGACTCCTTCCAGCAGCCTCGGCAGCACCAATGTGCCTGAGTTACTGACACCAACTAAAGCTGATCGGAGCTTGCTTCCCAGCTCAGATGTGGTGGGTCAGCAGGAGGGCAGCAAAGTAGTGACACAGTTTGTGTTCTCCAACCCTCCAGGGAGTTACAGTGCACAGAAAGAAATGGATCTTGGCTCAGTGACTGGCAGCTCGTTTTTGGTATGGAGTAACTGTATTTACTTCACCCCTAGATGAGACAGCCTGGCTTTGGGGATATCCGTGGCTGCTCACGCCTTATAGGGAAACCTTTCAGATTTTGCAGATCACGCATTTTACCTCTCTTTTGATGAAAGATGTAGAACAATGGGATGAGTAGTGTGTTTTCACAGGTAGATTCAGTGTGGTGACAAGCTCTAAGAAATACTGAGATTCTGCTGGGGACAGTTCAGGAAGAACCTTTCAAAATAAGCAGCCGTCCATCTGAAATGGAATTTGCAAGAACACCCAAGAATAAGTGTTACAAGTGTTACTTGTTCATGTCATTCCAGGCAAAGATTTGGGCTGTAACAGTAACGGCAGCATTTTCATCCCAGTCCTCATTCCTCTTCGAAGTACTTTTCCCTTTCTGCTTCACTCTGTTATTGCAGACTTAACCTTTTGTTTACATTACAAAGTAAATGTTTATGCTCTTAAAATCTAAACACTTAAAAATGTGGAGGTAACTTCTTGTGTTGAACTCCAGATGTTTAATAGATACAGGGAATTTATTGAAACTCTAATCAGAAGATCGGGGGAAACTAGAATTCAGTGTTTGCAGCATAGAAGATAACTGGATCTGAGAACTCATTAGTGTGTGTTCATTATCTTGTTTTGGTCTTAATTCCAAAAACCTTGCATCTCTGGACTTTTTTTTTTTTTTTTTAACTAGGGGAGCAGTGGGTCTGCGAGAACAGACTATAGAGCCATTCAGCTGGCCAAGAAAAAGAAACAAAAAGGGAATGGCAGCAGCACAGGTGAGAAGCCATTAGTTCTGTTAATTTACTAAATAAAAATATTTAGTAATTTTGTCAGGGCAGTGGGAGCAGGTTTCTGAGTAACGTTTTTAAATGTCCTATCCTGTTTATTGATAGTTAAAATAATTATGCATGTGGTGTACCATCTGTTACTAAGGATAATCACATTTTGTGGAATATCAGATCAACAGGAAGTTACAAAGAAAGCTGTGCCCTATGTTTCATAATTATTAACAAGACACTAGCTGTCCATCTCATCTGCTTCTTATTTTCTTATTAAAACAAGAAATAATGTCACTGTGCTTTCTGTTGTTTATGCTTTTGGTCTTATCTAGGGAGTTCTTTTACTCAGTACAGACAGTGGAAATATCAGCTAGATTTTGCTTCTGTTTCACTTAGTAACAGTGTTAAGGAATTTATTTTTTGATTATCTAGATATACTCAAACCTCTCTCTTATACTTCAGCCTTGTACAGAGTTCTTGTGCAGGGTGAGTTTAGGTCATGATTCCAGATGTGTCCTCTTAGTTTGACTCAAAGCCATTTGATGTGAATAATTCCCATTTCTTTGTCAGATCAAATGTGGTCCATGGTTCACTGGAACTTGCATGAGCTCAGGTGTTTGAGTTGTGTCTACCTTTGGGGCTGGGGTGAAGCATTAAATATTTGATATATCAATATCACATATATAGAGTGAGTTTAGTGCTGCCTTGCTGGCTCTTGGACCTTCCTCCTCTGAAAATCAAGGCAATAGTTTTTGAGGCAAGTTAAGAGACTGGTTCTGATTTGAGAACTGTTTTGTTTGTGTATTTGTAAATTGCATATGTGCATATATTCTGTCTGGTTCAGCAAATCATCACATGGAAGGTGATATAAGTGCTTTATGAAGCTAGTTCTAAGGGGCCTTGTATTATCAAAGATGTGCATGTATCATCAAACATGTCTTTTGGACATTAGTTTAAAAAACATGATTGCGCTTTGCATGACTCTTAAGATGACCTCAGAAAATTCCTATTTCTGTTCCTGTTCAGGACTCCCAATAATCCACTTTTCACCAGCTGTTGCCTTAATGGTATGCTGTGCTTCTCAAAGTGGTCTAGAGAGTCTTGTATTTCTGATTGGTTTAACTAGATTGAGTGAATACTGTAGAGGGAAGTTCAGTGTTTAAATATGGGTTATCCAAGCCCTTAATTTATTACAGATTTTTTAAAATCCAAGCAAAATCCTGAAGAGCTAACAGGACTGTATTCTTACATTGGTTTTGATTAAGGTTTTGGTTTTCAGCTTGTGGTACAGCAGCTGGTTCATCCTGCTTTAAACTGAAAAAAAGCCTAAAGTTGTGATGGTGGTACTTGTGTAGCCTGTTCTACCTAATAGTCCTTGAAGTCTTCCTGTAAATAATGATCTTCACTGTACTTTTTTTACAGTTTAGAAAGATTATGTGCATGACTTCTCAGGAAATGAGTTCCAAAATGAAAAGTAGAAAATGCAATCCTATTTCATAATTCCTTTCTATAACACCACAAATATGATGATATTTCTGTGCTACCACAGGGGAGGGCCCTAAGCTCAGCAGTTTGTGATTTTTCAGTGGTGTTCATGTAAAAAGGTGCTCAGTCAGCAGCTGGAGTTCACCAGCTGAGTGCTCTCTGGCCTTTTAGCAGTTGTCAGATAGTGCTTAATCATGTTACACTGCTCTGGGCATTTGCTGTGTGCTATAAACAGCTGCAAGAAGGTGAAAAATACTAGCAGAAAACTCTAGCAAATTCATCTAAATATTAAAATTGCTTTCTTTTAGGGGCATCTGGTTCTGGTCAGAGGAAAAACAAGGGTGGTAAAGTAAGCCCTACCAACTTTTCTTCATCTGCTCCTGGCAGTCGACTGGGTGGTAACATAGTTCTGCCAAATGGAGGGCTGACAATAAGGGACCCTGCCACTGGAGCCCAGTATGTGCAAATTCAGCTTCTTCAGGTAAGAGCTGAGGAGAAAAAAACATCCTCAGCTTCTCTGTTATCCAGACTTGCATTTATGGAAGAATTTGAGCTCAGGTATTACTGCCCCTGGATGGGGTCTTGAGCTCTGCAGTGTTCTTACATTATTCTACCTTGTATTTATAAAGTAAATGAGATGGACATTAAAATGTTCCTGCAAAAAGAAGTTTTAGCCTAAACTGCTGTTTCTCTTATCTGTTGAAATAAAGCTTAAAATTAAAAAAAACTAAAACAACCTAATAATTGGTGGAGACTGATTAGTGTAGCATGGCAGGTAATAAATTTTTTGCCAGATATATCTGTGTAGTATTCAAAGAAAGGGCAAGTTCCTTCCCCTTCATTCCTAACAACTCTGGTATGAGAGACCTTAGGGCAGAGTTCTCCATGGATCTGTTTTTTGATGGGTGTACACATTTGTGACTTTCATGTTAAGTATCAGCTTCATGAAAACATGATGAAACTTGTTGCATGTTTCTGAGTGTTAGATTTGCTGAAAGAGGAACCCTTCCTTCCTGCTCAGATCTTGTCAGTGTTCCAGGTTAATGAGGACAGGATAATGGGTTGTACATTGAGCTAGGTTCAGTTTTAAGTTGTAGTTAGCTTTCCACATCTTTGTGGAGCTGGGCCTTACTAGTACAGTGCAGTGGCTTTATCAGATATTTTGTGAGGCTGAGTGAAATTTGTCATATTGTGCTGAGATACCTGGGGGTATCTCATAACATAATTTTATCATGTTTCTGCATTCACAGGATGATTCCCCAGGAGAGGGAGATCTTCCCTTTCAGCTGAGCTCTCAGTCTTCCTCATCACATTCTCAGCTTACAGTGGATTTACCTGTTCACATACTTCAGGTACAGCATGTCAAGCCACTGGGTTTTATTGCCTTGCTTGAAAGTAAAGAGAGTTTACTGTGAGCACTCTCATGTTCTGCCTGATGGAAATACCTTGTTTCCCAAGGGATTTGAATTCCATTCACAAGGAATAGTAAGCAGAGAGCTGCACTGCACAATTTATCCTGTGTCTGTTACCAACCTTTGACACATCAGAAGTGGTTGTTTTCTTTTTCCTCTGTTACTGAGTAATGAATGACTAAATGTTAGTTATTTTTTCTGAAATGCCCCACCCTTGTTTTCCTGATCCCATCCTGCAGATACTAGGTGGGTCAAGACAGAGGATCAGAATTGAAATGTTGCAGGCTAAAGGAAGGGGTGGGAAGTGGGAAATAGAATCTTGAAACTAGATTTCAGAGTGGTGCCCTTATGGGAGAATCAATTATGTTTAAAAGCCTGCTTAGGGACCTAATTTTTGATAAACTCTGCAATGTACCCATTCCTGCCAAGTATGCTTCTCCGGGATAGAAAAGAAACCCTTTTTGTTGAGAAGGGGCACCTTCCTCAAAACCTAGAAGTACAAGAGGAGTGGGACTGTTTGCCATGGTAGAGAGTTAATGGAGGAAAAAGTGATTTTAAATCTTTTTCCATTAGTAGTACTTATCTGAAGTGTTCATAGAAAAACTGTGGTAGCACTGGGTGGGTCCCTGAAGTGGAAGCGCTTTGGGTTTCCTCTGAGCCATTCCAAGCATTTCTCTGGTGTTGGATAAATGTCAAGATAATCTTGCTGATAAGCACTGAAACCATCTAGAAGTGAAAGTTCTTCATGCTGTCTGTTTGCTTTAACAGGAACCACACAATTCCACTGAAGATGATGCAGGTTCTGATAACTCTCAGTTCACTGGAAGCACAATAAATTTACAGGATCTGGAATGACGATTATTAAGAACAGTTACTTGAAAACAAATTGGGCAATCATGACAGAGTGAGATTACTGTATGGGTCTTTTTCCAAGGAAAATATGAAAAGTAGGAGAATTGAAGTATGGTTGCACTCTTTGTGATTTGCTTAAGACAGTTGCAGCTGAAAGATTTTCTTTAAAAATGTAAATTCCACTTGATGTGCCTGTGTAAGATACTCTGTCTGCCTGGTGGTTGGGAGGCTGAGGCAGACTGATGTACAGTGTTGTTTCAGGGAGAAGTACTTTATTACACTTCAAACTGAGGTAATATTTACTGTTTTCACAGGAAAGCAAGTATTCTACAGCTAACAAGTGCAAATTTATAATCCTGCCTACCACAGTTAAAATTTTCCTTCCATTGGTCTCCTCCTGAAGCCAGTGGCATCAAGGAATTAAGAGCTAAATTTTGCAAGTGTTTTCCACATACAAAAAAAGGATTGTTTGGCAGAAAACCAGAATAAAGTGTCACATGTAACAAAATTAATGTTCTATGCCACGAAAATGAGATGCTCTAAAATCTTTGTTTTAGAAAGCTAGATTCTAAATGTTAACTTAGCTGTGAATCAGTTTGTAGCTCATGTTGAGTTTCTCCCTTTCCTTGCTCCTGCATCCCAAATACTTTGCTGAATTCTTCCAGCAAAACTTGAAAAAGAAAACTGCAATAGAACTGTACTCACTGTAAGTGATTTGCTAAGAGTCCAACAGCATCTGAGAGAGGTTTGTTTTATCTTTGTGTTCCCTTTTTTGGGAGGAATGTTGACCGTCATGTAAATTTAAGCACCTTGATTTTTATCTCATCTATAAACCGCTGCCAAGTTACCTGTGAACTGGTCACTACCTTTTTATTTAGGGTTGTTTGGTGTTTTTGTTTTGTTAATTGAACACTGTTAACATGTGTTCTTTATTGCTATTCCAGAGTGTCACATGCACCTGGAGCTTCTGGCTGGTTTACAAAATATGCAGTTGTCAGAGTATTTTATGAGGGGGAAAGAGTTGTTGTCCAGGAAGATTTGCCCCTGAAAAACTGCAGTTTCTCTTGGGGTTGGGGGGGAGGTTGTATGTACTCTACTTAACCTGGATTGCAGACACCTAAATAAGTATAGGGTTGTATAGGGAAAAAAACCACCTTTGGTTACGTTTTAAGGTAGTAATTTAATTGTTTCCTATGGTGATGTTCTGAATGCCTGTAAAAGTATGTATAGGAGTTTGATAAAAGACTGTTTGTACTTTTTTTTTATTCTCAGTGAGGTGTGTGTATGCACGTATGTGTATTTTCTTTTTTTTTTTTTTTTTACAAAATAATATATGTCACAGAGGAGAACGTTGTGATCTTTTTAATCTTGCACATATTTATTTATTTTACAGTTATACTGATGTTAAATTCACATGAGGTCGTTCAGAAATGCTTTTACTTCCTGTGCCTTTTGAACTATGTATGTGTCCGTATAAATGCATTTTTGATTGCAGACTTGGGGAGGAAAACAGCATACAGGTTACAATGAGCTTCAGCTCCTGAGTTGTAGGCAGTATTAGATCTCTGGTTGAACCAGCTTTATTTTTCTATCTTTAGCCTAACTGAGCGTGGAGGTCTCTCTGTTCCTCTCACTCCAAGTTTACAGCTTACATCCAGGTCTGAACCTCTCATGCTGGGTTTTCAAACCAGTTGGTAGCTGAGATCTACCTGGTGGCTGTGACTGCAGCATGGAGTCCACTCCTGAGAGGTGGAAAGATGGAGGAGGAATTGTGCTGAAGGGTCTTGCTCTAGTGGTCACTGTGCTCTCCCTGGAAGCTGAGACACCTCAAGCTCCCAATGCCTGCATTATTCTGTTCTCAAGGACCATACCACTTTTTAATCCACTAAAATGGCCAAGGAACACTCCATCTTTTTATGGGACTTGCAACCAAATCTTTCTACTTCTGAAAATGTACCTCACTCAGCTTTGTAAGTGAATGTAAAGTGCTAACCTCTTGAGGGCGGAAACTTGGATCACTTGGCTTGGGCTCCATTGCTGGCAATGGATACCTGAAGAACTGCTGGTGCAAAAGGGTTAATAAAGCTTTTTTTTTTATGGTCAGTTTGTCACTGGGTATTGTTCTTTGCATGGATGCATCTGACACAAAGCTAATTACTGGCAGCTTGATTTCTGCAGAGAGCTTGTGTTTTTCCTTTGATTACGTCTTCTCCACTCCAGTGGGGCAGAGTCTGTAATGGCTTTGGGTTGGAGCATAGCCCTCGGTTTTTATAGTCCTTCAGAAGACCTGTGATTATCATAAATGTCTATGAGCTACCTGCATTAGTCGTGCCTCAACAAAATTGTCACCTGGGACTCTCATAGATCTCACTGCTCAGGTTTGTATGGATAGTGCTATTGGCATCAAAAACTGAACGAGAAAAGCACTGGTGCTTAGCAGGAGCTTGAGAAGCAAAATGAGAGAATTTTTATTTCTTTTCTTAGGCAAAATATCAAAGGAGGGAAAAAGAGGTTGCAAACTTTCCCTGGAATCAGGGTAGGAGAAGAAGGAAATTTCATGGGACAGTCAAGTTCAGCTGAGCAAAGACTGACAGAATGTAGATCTAGAAAAGACTTCTAGAACAGCATCAGCCCTATGAGCTGTTGTTAAGGCTGTGCCATCAGAAGAAATAATACAATTGTTCTTCCTTCTTATCTATTTCCTTGGCTGTTCTCCTTCCTGGCAGATTGGTTGGCCATTGTCTTGTAGCTCTGCAGAGGAGGAAGAGGCACCACATCAGTGCTTGGCAGGGTCTCTGAGCAGGCAGCTGAAGCTGCTCTGTGCTGCCAGGCTGGGAGGGGCTGTGGCCCTTGCCCTGTGCTCTAGGCAGGCTGCAGGGTGGCTGCTGAGCGTGCTTGCTGTATTGGAAAGTGAATGTGCAGCACCTGGAGGCTGTGTGTGTGCTCCTGCTTCAGCTTCTACAACTCACTGTTGTACCTACTACTGCTTTCTGACTAAAGCCTCATTAGTCCTGTGCCAGGAAGAGGATGGAAAGTTGGAAGAGGCTACAGAACCCTCTATTTTCTCTTGGCTAAAGGGGCAGGGACTCATGGCCCCTGCTCTCAAGTCAGCTGTGCTGTCACTGTGACAGAACCAGGGTCTCCTCACAGCTGTGTTGACCTGGGGAAGGTGCAGCAGCAGCCATGGCAGAAACCATGCCCTGATCCTCCCAAGGGGCCAGGGCTCAGTTTGAGAGGATGTGGAACATGTCAAAAAAGGTGTGGTTTGCTGGTATGGCTGAGCTGATCTAGGGCCTTGCTGCTGTTATCAGGAGTGTCCTGCTGCTGCCCAGTTTCTCATCTGCCAATTTTTACGTTTGGTTTAATACAACCAAGTTAATAAGTTGAAATGAGCTTACTGAGAACTGACAAGTAGTGGAGGGGGTCATGTGGTTGTGAGAAGGATGATGGAAGGACACTGAGCTGGAATAATGTGCACTGTGACTGACTTCTCAGGAGTGGCTTAAGTTACATCACTCCTGTAAATTGGGCTACACCTGTCTGTAGGTGCCATCCCCAC
Source organism: Dicaeum eximium (assembly GCA_013396995.1). Lineage (NCBI taxonomy): Eukaryota > Metazoa > Chordata > Aves > Passeriformes > Dicaeidae > Dicaeum > Dicaeum eximium. Next base: position 915,669 of record VWZP01003801.1, read on the forward strand.
ACAGCTGCAGAGGCCCCTTAATAACACTTTTCCCTTAAACACTTGATATTCAGGTACCCCAGCTTCTCCAAAGTGAGCTGTTGAGGTGAGGTGTTTCCACAAACCACTGCACTTACCTTTTTTTCTTCAGGTACCTGTGATTTTTCCGCGTCCCTTTTCAATCCTTCATCCTGCTGCTGCTTCGCTTGTTTCTGCTTTTCCTCTCTGAGCCTTTTGAAGAGAGGGAATAAAGAATGGGTTAAATGCAGCATGCAGCTACACCAGCTGTGCTTTTGACACATAGCATCTACATCTAACATAGCATCTTACACCTGGGGAGGGGTGGTGCTTCTTGTATGCCCAGTTCTCACCAGTGTCACCAGTCTGTAACACACAGGTGTGAGCAGCAGGCTGTCACACCACGGAGCTACACTTGGCCCAAAGGGGCACAGGGGAGGCCACTAATGTTGCTCCAGTTCCCTATGAAGGGCTGGAACAGAAATGGGCTCAAGCTATGAACACTGGTGCAGAGAAACTGTGGTCTTAACTGTGTAAACTTGAGGAAAATGTTTAATGCTCTTTGTAGGGTTTGTTGTGTTTTGGTTTTGTTGGTGTTGTTTTTCTTTCTTTTATTTTTTTTTTGAGGGTTGTTTTTGTGTGGGTTTTTTTTTCCCCTTTGGTTGGTTTTTAATTTTTTTTTTTTACTTGGCAGTAGGGTAGGTGGTTTCTTTCCCGAATTATTCTCCTCCATCCCCAGTGTAGAATAAATGTTTGTCTTGTTTATTTTGCAATTTAAAGGTGCAAACCTATTCACAGAACATCAGGAAGAAGCACCATACCTTTTCTACTACACAGCTCAATAAAGACGCAGAGAAAGAGAACGCAGAGAAAGAGAATAAGCAGCAGTGAAATGTCACTGTCTGGCTTTAAATCCTCATGCTAATCTCTCTGATTCACTTGAGGATGGCCAGCTACAGTCATCAGTTATCTTTGTTATTTGAGAGGTGAAATTTTGTGTAACTGGGCCTACAGGAATATGTCTCGTTTTGGGACTTACACTGATTGTGTTAATTGTTTCTATTTAATCTAGTAATACAAGTTAAACTTAAAAGTTTTGTAGAAGAAACATTTCAAAGCTGGAGTTGCTGACAAATGCCCTTATGTACATAATAAAGTCTGACAAAATATCAGGGCAAGGCAGACTGTGTTAATTTGAGGTTTAATTTTCTATTTATTCAGTTTAAATTCTGTTATTGTAAATTTTTCTTAAAATAACAATTCTCATAATAGAATCTGGTTTTGTTTGTGGGTTAAGTGTTTTCTTTTTTATTTTTCTAGATTTTTCTACTGTAGTTTGCAGGTCTTTTCTAACACAGCTCTGGGCTGCAGTTCACTGACAAGGAGATGGCAGTACTGTGAATGCAGAACTCTTACAGAAGTAAAATTGGATGGATTGCTTGCAAGGGATTTCAGATTGCTGCTACAGTTTTCTGGGTTGATTTGGCTCTTTTAACTGTCAACACTTAAAATAGAGATGTTTTCCAGAAGAGGGTCTTGCCTTACCTTGCCCTCTGTTCCTTTCTTATGGCTTTCACAGCCTTTTCTATCTTTGCTGGTGGGATTCTCTCCACGCCATCCAGTAAATCGTTGAGCTGTTTTTCTATTACCTTTAACATCTCTACTGTTGGCAGGTTTGTCTCCTTGTCTCCAGTGCACTGGAAATAGACTTCCATCACCTTCTTGTTCAGGCTTGTGAGCATTTTGTCCTGGAGGTGACAGGAGAGATGCTGAGTGGCACAGCTGCGTTCTGCCAAGCAGAACCATAATATCCCTCCAAAACCAAAGGAAATCTGTAAAGGAAACACTTTAATCCCCTCAGTAAGACTCAGTTTCTTGTTTCCTGGTTGGCTAATGGCAATGGTGGGAGCAGATGGCTGAGCTGAGCCATTCTCCTGTTGGTCCCATCTGCCCAGCTGGGCTGTGACCCGGGTTGGGTGGCAGCTGCCCAGCTGTCTGTGGGAGCCCTGCTCCCACCTCGCAGCACCTGCATGGAGCAGGCAGGTTTGCCCAGTTTGCTGCCTCAGCAGTGCCCCAAACCAGCCTTGCTGTAGCTCCATGGCTGGGAAACAACTGATCCCTCCTCAGTGCAACCCCTGTCTGCTCTGTTCCCAGGATGGATGTGGCTGGTGGAGAGGAACCGCTTGTGCACACATAAACCCCCCTTGCCTGCATCCCAGCATGTACCTGGTCATCAGCCTCGTGTTCTCCAGAGGAAAAGAGCTGAACTTTGAGCTTCAGGTCAGCTACTTTCTCTTCTTCCTTGGCAACGGAGGCTCGGAGGGTGTTCACCTGCTTTTTCAGCTCTGCCAACTCCTTCTCCCTAGAGGAGAGAGAGAGACAGGAGGTGTTTGGAAAGGGCACCTCTGGAACACGGCTCTGGTCTCGGCAGCCTGGGCTGGTCCCTCCTGCTGCCGGCAGATGGAGGTAACACTTCAGCCTTTCCTGGGAGCCTGCACCCACAGCCCTGAAAGCACAGGGAACTTCAGGGTTTTTTATGGAAAAGCATTACTGTGCTGGTGTGGGGGAGAGAGAAATAGCATGTGTAAACATTCAAGGTTTTTTTAGTAAGTCAGTGGGGGATCCAGATTACCTTTAAAACTTCCACAAGGAGATAAACTACATTTTAAATGGGAATATATTTGTCTACCTGCCTTTGACATTGTAGATTACAATGACCCTTGGGTTCCCTACTGTCTTCCTTTAGGAAGGTTTTGCACTGAGCAGCATTGGTGCTGCTCTGGATCACTACAGGAATTGCCTTTTTTCTTTCTTTGGTCCTCCTTCATGAGCATTACACTCTACTTATATTGACTCCAGGATGCTTAATGCATCATTCCCTAGCTTGTGCCTTGAGGACTTAGTCCCAAACTCAAGTCTTACCTCCTAAATTAAGCATATATGGGACGCTTTCCTAGGAGCTCACAAGAAACCCCCTGCTTTGTGAACAGCATCACATGTGCTCTGCAGAGTGTGCCTGACAGTGAGGTGTCTGTGGGGTCACTTGAGTCTGAAAGCTGGACCACAGGGACCCCTTCCAGCATTTGCAGGGTCACACTTACATGCTTTCACGTGTGGTGATGAAAGTCTGTTGGACCTTGTTCCAACTGTCTGCAATATCCTGGGAGTTGAGCACAAAGGATAAGTTCTCATCTAGCATCTCCGTGAAAGTAGTCAGCAACTGTTCAGGATCAGTAAAATAGAGCTCAGGCTCCTAGAGTGGAAAACACATGTGATCAGTTTTTCCCTCTTCTACCTTCTGTTCCATTGAACTACAGGGAGGTTGGTCTGCACCAGCCCTGGCTATTCAAACGTTCTTCCATCTAGAGAGGTCCATGTTTGTCCATGTACAAACATACATGGACATCCTTCCTGCTATGTGTGTAGCTTTACTCTGCCTTATCAGCTCACCCCCAAAACAAATTGCATTTTGGGGGGTTAAAAGTGTTGCAAACATCTGTGAGTGGGAAAACTTCAATTTCAGACATAAGCCAGTAACTGCACTAATTTAAAAATCTTTCATTTTATGATGTCATACCTCATTGGAGGATGGCAGGCTTAGAGATGATGGTAGATATTTGGAAATTGAAGGAGGAAGGTTAACTAAGGTATTTATAATATGTGTCACCAAAATGTGAACATTTACAGATGTATAAGCATACATTTATAATTTGTAACTGCAGTAACTCCTCAAAACTGTAACTAATGGTTAGAAGGTGAGGGAAATTAGTAACATTGATAAATGACACAGGACAAACAGAAAATGAAGATATTTCAACGTAAGACTTCTGACCTCATCTTCGTCGGAGCTGATTTCACTCTCTGCATCCTCCAGTGAACCTCTGGAAAAGCATTTTGTGTGTTAGGCCCTTAGAGAAATGACAGCTCAGAGCAGATCTAGTTAGTGACATATGAACATTGCTATTGTTCACTGTTGCTGTTTACTCCTTTGCACATTCTCACCTTTGCCTCCCTGTGGCTATGGGATATTCAGGGGTCAGTAGGGTCTAAGGGGTCACACAAACAAGCAGCACAGGAGCTGCTTTTGTCCATGAGCAAGCTGCCTTTGGTGCTGCTCTGGGCTGCGCTGGCCAGTGGGTCTGGAACAGCACACATGAACCTGAACTGAGGGTGTTGATCCAAATGCCTTTAAACTCACTGGGAGGTTTTGTTTAATGCTTCTTCCTCTGCACAAGAGCTGGAAGAGGGAGAGCTGGTGCTTTGCTGCTGTTGGCAGCTCAGTCTGCTCATCACTTTCACTTGTACCTGTCACCCTGTGCCACAGAGGGTTAAAAACCTCTGTTTGCATCTTAGTGACGGCCTCACTTGGGGCAGGCATATGGGTACTGACTCGCACACCTGACAGCTTTCTGCTGCTATCCAAATTTGCTCCAATAAGCCCCAGATCTTGGAATGCCCAGCAAAGGGGAGCAGTAGGACTCCCCTGTGCTGATTCCCAGTCAGCTGAGTGCCCTTTACAGTCCTTAAGTGTATTGTTGGCATCCTCTGGTACTTACAGTTCTCTTGACAAAAGAGGCTTCAGGAAGTGTTTAAGCTGGGGCCTGACATCACGTGACCTGAAATCCAAACTTTCTGAGAACAGCAGGGAACTTGGCATATCCGTAAAAGTGATGCTTTGGGCAGTGTTTGTCCTGTCTGCAGGATCCTGGGCTGGAGACAAGAGGAGGTGTCCACTTAGAGCCAGGGGCTGTCCCAGGGAGCAGCAGCAGCACTTTGCTGGCACTCACCCTGCTCTGGAGTGGAGGAAGGTGAAGCACTTCCTTCATTAACTCTGGGTTCTGCTTTCATATCCTTTTCTTTTTTGTGCCTTTTTCTGTGTTCCTCCTGCCACTCTTTTGGAGACAGCTGGTAGAGGATGTCCCTGTACATCTTGTACTCCTGCAGAGTATCCTCCAGTCTGGAGATATCACTGGGTTGAGAGAAGTGGATAGAGTTTGTTAGCAGGGAGGGAAGTTTCTGTTTGAACAGGTTCTTTCTCACTCTTGATACTGAGTTTCATCCAGAGAAGGGGAGAGAGGGCACATTTTCATGGATATGCAAAGGCAGAAGTGCCCTCTGTGCTCTCTGTGGTTTCTCATGTGGAAACTGAGAATCAGTCCTATTCCCTGGTCATATCTCTTTCTATGGTATTGAGCTTGCTAATTTTTGAATTTTTACTTGAAAAGGAATGAGAAATTTTTCCAGCTCAACTCATAATGGTAATTATAGTTATTTCTTTCATTTTTCCCTAGGTCTGCATTAAAACGCATTACTTAATTTTGTTTGGATTTTAATCTGATGTTAGGTATTAATTTTGGGTTTGTAATATTTGTACTTTTAAAAAATGTAATTAGAAAACTAGATTAGTTGTTTTAGAAACAAAGACAGCATCTGGAAAACAAAAGTCAAAACATTTTGACTCTTAAAATGGAACATTTTTAGAAATCTATCCCCTGCAAGGACTGTGAAGCTATAGCACTGTAGGGACTGTTAAAGGTGAGGCAGGAGTAATGAGCAATCTTACCTTTGGATTTTCTTTATTTCAGTAGTGAGCCCCTGGATCTCTGTTACTTTCTTTGTCTTGGCTGAGGTTTCTCTTTTGGCTCTAGGAAAGGACACACAAACAAGCCATGAAACAATTTAGTAATGGGTAGTGAATTGAGGTGCCTATGAAACAGTGAAAAAGATGTGATATGAGCCCTGGAAATCTGTGTTAGAGGTGTATCCCAGGAGATGCTTGGCTCCTGCCTGAAGACCCTCTTTCTCTTGGCTAAGGATGGCACCCGAGTGTTCAGGCCTCCCTAACCTGGCTGCTGCTGAGCATCATCTGCAGCTCTGCCCTTGTGATTCCTGTAATGGGCCAAAGTGCTCAATTTGCTACCCTGAGGGGACTGTGAGGGGTTGGGTAGAGGCCTCTCCCTCCAGTAAAGGGTGTTGTGAGGAGAATGGAAGTGGTGGAGCCACCAGCAGGTTCCTTGCTGCCACCAGATCAAGGGCTTTTGCAATGAGGGTATTCCCTGGATGTTGTTCTCCTTCCTCTCTTTTAGTGAATGTGTGGAGAGAAAGTGCCACCAGAGCTGTAACTCTGAGAAACTCAGAGCGTTCAGAAACCCTGCAGAGAGGTCAGGCAGCAAATCTCTTGTGCCCAGAATGAAATAGCACACAGGTGGTTCCTTCAGTGTTCCTTACATTCTCAGTGCTTCAACAGAGTTATTATGGTTCTCCTTCAGGAACTCATCAAACATGGCTGTGTCCTTCTCCATCCTCCTCTCAGCCTTTTCCAGTTTTTTTTCCTCATTCTTTGCAATGTTCTCCATCTTTTCAATCTCCCTTCGCTTTACTGCAATGGTATGCTGAAATGAACCCCAAAGGCAACACAGTCACATCAGCTGCTTGGTTTTAAAGTACATTGGTTTACCTTTGTACCTGGCTACCAAACTACCTGATAGTTGTGGGCAGAGAGGGTAAGGATTTCAAACTCAGGTGTGTGACTTAGTGCAAGCCAGGTACGTGGAGGCCAGGAGTTATTTCAGAAGGAACATAACAAATAAGAAGTGAATCTAAAGACAAAACTCAGAAGTCCCAGCACTGCATTAACTCCTGGCTGACAAAGATTGATTCAGTTGTGTTACAGCACAATAACAGAGGTGACTAATGGGAATGTTTGAGCATGGTTACTCCATTCCCTTCTGCTGAGTTCAGAATGGCTCCCAGCTCCAATTTATGTGTAAGACAGCAGGAGCCAGAGATCAGTGTATCTCACAAATGGAATAGTTTCATGGTGGCTACTGAATGATGGGAATTACCTACATTCCTTTATGTTTTGGCTGGGCTACAGATTCTCAGTGACTGTGATGCAGGACTTGGACAGTCAGTTCATGAGGTCTGATGTGTGCCACCTTGGAAAAATCTCTAGGCAGTGGATCTCAGGAGAATAAACATCAAAACAAAGCAACACAGGGAAGAGTAATTAAATGAACAGAAAGTAACGTGCTGAAAACCATGTACCTCAAGAAAAAAGATCTGTTTTCTGTCCTGTAGGTAGCCATGGAAGGTCTCCCTGTCGAATGCATAATCTGAAATTAGAATATAAAGTTGTTTAGACTACAGAGGGGGAAATATGGCCAAGGCAAAACACAGTGAATATGTAGGCTGCCATGAGCATGGGTCTGGCTGGCACTGGACTCAGCAATACTGATACTTGTATTATAGTTATAACCTTGTTTAGGATCAGTTTCATATGGATTTTCATGGAGTAAAACCAGGGAGAATGGAGTGGAGAATCTGGTTCTTGTCCTCTAGACATTAATGGCAAATCTACTCTTCATGTCAGAGGCAGAAAATCTAGGCCTGTATCCATTAAAGTCCAACTTTAGGATGGCTTAGTAGAAAGGTTTCAGAAAGAAAAAGTGGAAAGGACACAAGATCCTGCAAACCCTCAGCTGGCTACCAGCTCAGCTGCTGCAGGGCTGGTGGGACCCAGGCTACTCTGAGGGGGTGGCCCATGCTCTGTCCCTAAATGCCTGAGCTGGAGATGGCTCAGCCACGCAGAGGTGGGCAGGTTACAGCACAGAACTGTCTGCATGACCTCACCAAGGCCAGCCAGAGCCAGCTGCTCTGCCCATCCCCTCTGTGCCTTGGCTTTAGGCTGTTACCCAGCTGAGCAGCACCACTGCCAACACAGCGCCTGTTCTCCACCTTTTTTCAAGGCTAACTTCCGTGAAAGCATCTCCTGAAGACATTTCAGTCTCTCTTCACATGTCGCCTCCATTCTGCTCTCCTCTTCCTCCTCCCTTTTAAAAGCTTTCCTCAACCCGCTTTTTGCCTTCATTTTAGTGGAGTAAGTCATTTTCTCATGGACTTTCAGAGTCTTCCTCTTTTCGCGTTCCTGTGAGAAGTCAGATATGTGTACAGTTTGATCTTGTGCTTTGTTTGCTGTGGTTTTTAAAGACATGAGCAAGTTATTGACAGCCTAGAAATTTGCAGAGGTGATACCCTGCAGATGCATATTTGCCTAGTTTATCTGACTAATCCAAATAATACTCTCTTTGGAGGCAACTGAAACACTAAATTTCTTAGCACTTGTTGTCATTATTTTGTTGATTTGTATTCTGCATCCATCCACCAGCTGTGCCTGTTTGTACCCACTCAGTGTCCTCATTTTTCCTTCTTGGTTTATTCTTGTAAGCAAATGGAAATTTTCTGAGACACCTGGTTGAAGGGGGACAGCCCACACTTAACCAACTCAGTCCAACTTTTACAAAGACATTTAAACCATTAAGTTCAGATTGAGAGGATCTATTCAAACCCACTCCAGAACCTTCTGGAGGGTAAAAGGTGTTCCTGCTCAGTGCTTTCACATGGATTGAAGTGTAATTCCGTGCTGTCTGCACAGTTTGGGCCTGGTTTATGGTGAGGACATCACTCAGCAGACATCCTTAGTGCACTGCTTCCTAAGCTCTTCCCTATAATTGTATAGTGCCCTTCAACACAAGCAAAACCCAGACTGTGTCAGTCACCAGTGTGAGGTGAGGAGGCCTTGCTTTAGACCTCTTCCTTCCTCCCACACTATGCCAGGCTGTGCAACCCCATGCAACAATCAGACCTCCCAGAGATCACAGCAAGGTTTGGGTTGGGACCTTAGGGATCATTTAATTCCAATGCCCTGCTATGAATAGGGGCATCCCACTAGACCAGGTTGCTCAAAGCCTCATCCAACCTGGCCTTGAACAGTTCCAGGGATAACATCCTGGACCAGCCTGTGCCAAGGTCACCACCCTCACAATAAAGAATTTCTTCCTAACATCTAATCTAAATCTTTCCTCTTGCAGTTTAAATCCACTCCCATTTGTTCTCTCACAATCTGCTTGTGTAAAAAGTTGCTATTTTTTTATAAGCACCTTTTAAGTATTGAAAGATCACAATCAGGTCTCCCTAGAGCATTGTCTTCTCCAGGCTGAACGTTCCCAGCCTTCCTCATGAAGAGGTCTTTGATCTCTTATGCATTAAATTTTGGTATTCTGTTGGGTGGGTGCCTGCCCTAGTAACTGCTTGTTATATAGTTTAGCCTAAAGCATGTGTACATACCTCCTGTGCTTTCTTAATTTCCTTGTCCCTTATTGAGAAAAGTTCGGTATCTGGTGGGATTTTAAATGGATTTTTCACTGGCTTTTTTCCATCCTCTTCTGTGCTTTCTGGGGGAAAAAAAAAAGCAAAAAACNCAAAAAGCAAAACCCAAACAGAAAAAAAAAAACAAGATGAGGATGTAGAAGATGTGAAGCTGAATATCTGGACCCAGTGCAGAGGGAGTGGGATGTGCTGTGTCACACCTGGAGCGTGGGCAGTGCTCCCAGCTGCAGATGTCCAACAATGCTGGAGCAAGAACAGGGAGCTGGATAGGGCTTCTGAGAAGCCAGTGATAAAACTGAGACCTCTGCATTTGTTATGTCACTTGACCATATCTGCTGATCAACAACAGCATTTCAGCCAGGGATTTTTCTGTCTGTAGCTGTTTTACCCATTTCATCTGTTTTGGGGCAGAAGAACCTGACTTCAGGCCTCTCTTCTGACCTGACAAGGAAACATTGCTGGAGCATTGTGTCCTTACCTGGCAGCACAAGGTGGGTTTCCATTTCAAGTTTGGAAGAGAGACTTTGAGATGTTGATGCTGTATGTCAGGATGGTGTCTTTGACCCTGGCCCAAAGAAAATCATAAACAAATCAGTCAGCTGGGATCTGCCAGTAATTGATGTGGTAAGTTTTACAGCAATGATAGGCTAGGGGATTTCTGTGTCTTGACCACTGAGCCTTTAGTGTCTGTAGCAATTAACAAAAAGCTCCATTAAACTAGAAAACATGTATGTTCTGACCTCCAAAAGGAGATGTTCATCCCTGCCTTATGTGAAAGCAGTGTAAAACAGAGTCCTCCTCACACATAAACTAATGGGAAAGCAACAACAAAACCAATTTGGAGACAGCAAGCAACCCAAGTCCCTTGTCTCTTTTTCCACCCTGTCACCAGTTCTGATCCACACCCATGCTTTTTTATCCTCCTATCACTAGTTCACAAGCTACATTTTTACTCACTAAAGCTCTTCCCAGTAATTGCTTCAGCATTGTGGATTTCTTGCAATAAGCATGAATGACTGTTGGACGGCACAGACACACTTTACAGAACTCTGCTGCCTTTCATTTTAGGTTGGCAAACTGTTGAAGATTATTTTTTTGTTTCTCTGACTCCGGTCTTTTTGTAGTTTTTGCTATGGCTCCTAAGGGACAAGGCATAATTGGAATGATCTCACTTACAAAGAACAGATAGACCATTGTTAAAGCTATCCTTTAATCACCAAAGGCAGCAAGCTGGGCTTAGTGAGGTATTAGTTCACTTGATGCAATTCTGGTGCTGGCACCATTCCTGATCTGCACTGCTATAAGATGCTGTAGAAAATATCCTCTTCTGCTTGCACCAGTTTTAGGGCTATTTTAGAGCATCAGTTTCTGCTCTGAACAGTCTCCAGTTTTTATGTATTTTGAGCTAAACTCATCTGGCCTAATTTCCATGTCTGTCCTTGGTGCTTTGTGTTTTTTCTGCATCTGCCCAATTTGTTCCTTCTTCTTTGGAGGTGTCAAACTTTCACTGCTGATGAGACACGGAGGCTGAGGTAGAATTTAGGCTTTTGAGTATATCCTAGATATTTTTTCTGTCCTTTTCAGTTCTTGAAGTACATTTTACCAAGAACCTCCATAATTGTTACTTAGACTTCAAATCTCTCTGACCTTTGCTTAATGTAAGGGGATATTTTTCTTAGGGGTCTCTCATCTATGTCCTGGAACAACATCACCCCTGCTGCTGCTGAGTTTTGGAGAAAGCCCCATCAGGGCAGGGGTGGGCAGGCAGTCAAATGCCAAAATACAGTTTGTGAACCTCACAGAGCAGTTGCAGCAAACACTTAGAGCTTCATCCCTCAGTGCACACCTTGATTCCTGTAATCCAAAACCTTTCTCATAAGAATTTTCTTGTTCCTGTGGTTGATTTAAATTCCTCCTACAGGCAATGAGCAGGACTAGACAGGGACATATGGAAAATAATTGTCAGTGCAACCCTCAGGGATAAAAAGTGCTTTATAATATAATGTTAGGTAAGTATAGGAAATTGTACCTATGATCAACTTATAAATATTCATTTTATTAAGATTTTTTTGTTTGAGGTTGCTGGTTTTTTATAGGTTGTTTGCACAGCATTTTGGAAATACTGCCAGAAGCTACAGAAGCACTAGCTCTGCTAATTTATAATTATTAATCTCAATAATGCAAATAAAAAATGCTTCATTGCTAGAATAATTTGGTATATATTTCACTGCCTCTGACATTACATTCCAGTAGCTGTGTACCAGTAGTATGTGAATCAATAGATAAGGCATTCATGGTTTTAATTCACTGAAACCTTTATTCAGTGCCTTTCCCTAGCATCGGGCTGCTAAACGAAACAAAGCAAAACAAACCAAGCAACCAAACCGCCCAAAAGAAAGAAAGAAACAAACAAAAAACCAACAAAACAAAACCTCCACGAAACAAAACAAAACAAAACGCCAAAGCAAATAATATATGCAGACGGATCTAAAAAGGAGTGCAATAAATCCATCCACCATGTTCCCAGGGCAGAGGATGTCGCACATCTGTCCCCAGCAGAGTTCTCTGGGCACCCTCCTCGCCCGCGGTTCCGCGGGGTCTCACCCAGCGGTGTCTCTGTCACCCGGAGAGGTCTCTGTCACCCAGCGGTGTCTCTGTCACCCAGAGGTATCTCTGTCACACCCAGCGGTGTCTCTGTCACCCGGAGAGGTCTCTGTCACCCAGCGGTGTCTCTGTCACCCAGAGGTATCTCTGTCACACCCAGCGGTGTCTCTGTCACCCGGAGAGGTCTCTGTCACCCAGCGGGGTCTGTCTCACCCAGCGCTGTCTCTGTCACACAGAGGTGTCTCTCCCACCCAGAGGTGTCTCTGTCCCCCATCCCTGTGTCTCACCCTGCGGTGTCCCCTGCGGGCTGCTCCCCCGGGATGTCGCGCTCGGAGCAGGGCCCGGAGCAGGGCCCGGGCCAGGCGCGGCCGCCGCTGTTGGCGCTGCCATGGAAACGCGCGCGCCCGTTGCTCGGCGGGGCCGGGAGCGCGCATGGAACCGTGGGCGGCTGCGGTTGGGAGGGCCCGGGGGGCAGCGGGGGCCGGGGACACCTTGGGACAGCCCGGGGACGACTTAGAGCAGCCCGGGGACACCTTAGAGCAACCTGGGGACACCTGGAGCAGCCCGGGGACACATTACAGCAGCTCGGGGACACCTGCAGCAGCCCGGGGACACCTTAGAGCAACCTGGGGACACCGTGGAGCAGCCCGGGGACACCTTAGAGNCAGCCTGGGGACACCTGGAGCAGCCTGGGGACACCTGCAGCCTGCAGCAGCCCGGGGACACCTTAGAGCAGCCCGGGACACGGCCGCGATGCGCAGCTGCTGGGCAGGTGTCCCCCGCTGGCCGCTCGCTGAGATTCCCACGAGGTTTGGATCTCCTTCTAAAAGGAGGAAAACTGCTCTGGTGGGAGAGGTCTCCCTGCCTTCCTGGGTTCTCTGTTCGTTATTTGGTTCCCCCCTATTCCAGGCCTGGGAATTGGGTATTTAATTCTATGTCTGTGAGCGGAGGGTTGAGGAAATGGGAGCTGGGGCCCCTGTTTGTGCAGTGACCGTGATTTATCAGTTCCTAGTCTCTGCCTTGGTCTGTCTTTTTGCAAAGTGTGAGCAGTCACAGTCTGGAGAGTAGACGCAGGATGGATGAACAAACTGCCATTTTATTTACATTGAAAGTTGCTACAGAACCCCAAGTATCACCTTCTGAAATACCACATAATTCTATAGAGGGTTTGATAAAATATTAGTTGGTAAAAAGCAATATGTTTTCATAGAGGAAAAGATCCTTAAATCCCCTTATTTAACCTTTCCTGTTTCTGAGAAGACCAAATTGGTTCCAAATGGATCTTGTTCCTCTTTAGACCCTTTAGAATCTCTATTAATACAATTTCAGTTTTCAGAAATAGCAGTTTCTTTCATTTACTGATAGATTTCCAGACAGCTTTCTCTGTCTGAATAACTCATGCAATAAATAGCATGAATTTCTCTAAGTGCAAACTCCCATTTGATTGTTACAATTCTTTTCTGTAATTGCTGATTATCAAGAGACTGAATTCAGGCAACAGAAGAAAAATGCTTGTACAGAAAGAAATTTTTCTTTATTCTGCACATGGATGCTTTGATTTCTTGCAGTGATGCAGAAAACCATAGTGCTATCTTTAGTATATTTTGGGAAATTTCCCAAATATATTGTGCAGTATGTATAAAAATGACATTACAGGATAATTTCTATTACAAAAAAAGAAAATTCAGGAGTAAATTATACTAAAGATGCATATTTTCTAAAGGCTTAATATGAAATGGTCTTTGTTCAGAAACACCAGTTTATTAGAGAATTGTGAATTTGTCGCAGTGGAAACATCACAGAAATAGATAACAAAAACTGAAGACATTTGAACAGCTCTGGCTCTGTCTGGCACAATCTCTGTATCAGTGACATAAACATTTGTACATCCATCGCTCTGTTTTGAACTATCCTTGCTAACCACTTATTTCCCAAAAGCAGAACAGAGGTTATTTAAAAGCAGAGGTGCATTTTGTGAATTCCTGGAAATGTGCAAGCTCTTCATATCTTGGTTCATTATTTGTGTCCCACACATGCCATGAGCTACTTAGGCTTGGCATTTCCTTGAGGGCAAAGAAGTTTTTAAGGCCAGAAGGACATCTGGGGTCTATTCTTAGCCACCATTAACTTGGTTAATGAAGGGAATAAACAGCATGTGCAACATCATGGGAAAATCTGCCTGCAAGGAACAGCCTGTGCAGCTGACCATGCCCGCAGCTCCTTGGGGGTAAGGGTGCTGCAGGGCACCCCAGTTTTGGGGATTATGAAATGTTTGGTGCCCAGATGAGAAATCCAGGCAGCTGGCATGGTAAGAGTGGCAGGTGGCTGCTTGTCTGTCCAGCGGAATGTCTGAGATTTGGGGATTTGTGGTTTTGTTAGGACGCAGGATTGGGATTTCAGGATATTGTGGTTTCTTTGCTGCCTTCGTTTTTTCATGAAGGGGCTACTTGTCTTCTCCATTCAGTCCCCCTGTTGGTGCACAGGGATGCTGATCCCCTCCACAGAGGTACTGCAGGGGTTAATTAGGGTTGGCAAAACATTTTGAAATGGATGATTGAGAGATGGAAGCTGAATCAGTATGTAGATAAAGAAATCTTCCTCTCTAGTCTTACCACTGTGGGAAACTCCCTGTGTACCCAAGGATGCTGCACAGGTCTCTGGGCAGTCATCTCCCCAATGTCTGGAGCCTTCTCCCATTTATTATTATTAGGGAACCCATTTATTCCAGTATTCCACTTTAGTTTGTGTGATGTGAGCCCAACACGTGCCACAGAGAGAACAGCCTGGCAGCAGCCAGCAAACACTGTGGAAATACCTAATGAGTTGGAGCTTTTTCTTTCTCTGGAGCTCTTGTTCTGCTCTTTTCCAGTGAGTTGTGCAGCTGCAGATCCTAGAGCATCCCAGGAGGAAGAAGGGGAAGTTGGAGCCTATTGCCATGTTAGAGACAAGGAAGGAGGATGTTCCCTCGAGCGAGTGCCCACGAGACACGACCTCCAAGGGCTCTGTGAAGGTGGTGCAGGCAGCTCTCTGCTTTAGTGGGGTCTCTGGTGAGCTGTCTGCAGGAGTTGACAACTGCTGGTGGGTCTCTTGGAGACACTGTTCTCCTGCCCTTCTCCTGCCTGTGGGCAAGCAGATGGTTGTGGGGATCCCATAGGGAATATATGGCTGCTCTCACACTTCTTTCAGCTACTGTGCACACTCCTGAGCTTGGTGGAGAGGCTGAAAGGGGGTGAAAGAGTGACCAGGTAGTTCTCCATTTGTACTTTATTCACAGAATAAATCCCTGCATCAGCACCATAGCTCAGTGAAAGATGCCAAAAGAAACAGTCCTGGAGAACATATCCATCCCATCTGATCCTAACACATCTCTGTTTCACCGTGGATCATCTCCCTTCCCAGCACCAGACCTGTGAAGGCCACTCACGCTGCATGGGCACAGCAAATCCAGGGGCTCTCAACAGCAGCAGGGATCTCTCCTCTCTCCTTAGCTCACAGGGCACAGGGAGGTGCTGCCCTGATGGAAAAAGGATTACCATGGCTTGGGGTGGAGCCGTCCCAAAGCAGAGGAGCAGCCCTAGCAGAAGCTAAAGCAGGAGACCTCCATGGGGTACAACCACTGGCACTGGTGCTTGCCCGCTGCTCCGTCCAGCTGAAGCCGACTTGCAGGAGGGATCTCATCTCAAAGGAAAATTTTCCAGCTGGAAAAACGGCCCTGGTCATCTTGGCATGGCCAGAGCGAGCCACGAGATGGCAGCAGCCTTGTGCTGCCGGCTGGGATTTGCCTCTGTCCCACCTTTCCCACTCCGGCTCCTCCGGGCCCTTTCACCTTACAGGTGAGGTCTCCAGGTCTGACGAGCACCAAGAAACCTTCTTCCATGCTCTGGGTTGAAGGAGAAGTGGCCCCGAGGAAGGCTCTGAAAGAAGAGCTGAAGTCAGCTCCCATCTTTACGAACAAGCTGATGGAGCAGAACCCGCTCAGTCCTTGTCTCCTGATCCCCAGGGTGTTCATGGGATGTCTCACCCAAAGTGAATGTGCACAATTCTTTCAAGAGCTCAGATTTCAACTTAGTGGATCAAAATTGCTGAAGTTTCTGAAGGGCCATATGGAAATTAAGTCCCTGTCATTCTTCCTTTCGCTGCAGCTACTCAGGGGTGCTGTGTGATGACTTGGACAACGAGCAGCAGGTGCTCAGTGATTTGTATTTCACACTTGTTCTTGCTGAGGATGCAGGCTCCTTCCTGCTGAAGAGAAAATGTTCTGCAGTCTTCAGCCTGGGATCCTGGCCAGAGCTGGCACAGTTTCTTTTGCAATGCAAAGCTTATTCTGGTGTGTGCTGAGACATCTGCACACAGATAAGGTGTGTGCTTTGCTCTGGCTCCCAGCTAACCTAGCAAGGCCATGGAGAATTGGTTGGCTTTTGCCCCCTGACGTGTGGCCCAGGCAGTGTGGGACTGCTTGGTGGTGCTGTAGCAGAGCCTGGGGCAGGTGCAGTGGAAGATGGCAGAATCTCAGGATAATGCTGTTGGAGAGGAACCTCTGGAGGTCTCTTGTCCAGCCTCCTGCTCAAAGCAGGGGTAACTTCCAACTCATATCAGGCTGCTCAAGGCCTTGCCCAGCTCTTTTGAAAATCTCTAAGGGTGGAGATTTTGTGAAGTCTCTGGACAATGGAGGGTGAGATCAGGGAGGCTGAGCCTGGGTTCAGTGGGGTGACCCCCTGGTTTGCTCTGGTAAGGATATAAATAAACAATATTATTGCAATTTCCAGGCTAGTTCTGAATAACCACGTAGACCTGGTTCCCAGATGAAAACTGCAACTAGTTCCAGACTTCCCTCAGAGCTCAGGACTTTTGGGAACTAGAGATTGCATTTGGCCCATTGTGCAAAAGAGAGTCACAAAGCTGCAGCCAAGGAGACTTTCTTAATCTGGACTATAAATCCACACTATTTGCACAGACAAATGACCCAGGAACCTGAGACTGAAACTTCATGATTTTGCATTAAGCTCTTGAGGCACAGTTCCAGCCTTTTTCCTGGCTCTTGCTTTGTGGCAAAACTTCAGCTGCTGTCGCTGCATGGGCACGGATCCAGCTGAAAAATACCCTGCCTGAGGAAAAGATCCCTTTTTATCCTGATCACTGTGATGGCCTGAGGGAGAGGGACACATGGACTGGGGAAAGATGGAATTGCCCCTTTCAGTGACAGCCTGTGTTTTTTTTGGTCACTTAGGAAGATAATGGAACTGCAGCTGGTAAAAAGGGCTGATCCTGCAAGTCCTACGCACAAATTTTCTTCAACAGGGGCTTATGGAGCAGAGCAAAAAGGATTAATAAACCAAAGTTATGGGTTGAGCTGCAAAAGGAAGCACATGCTTCACAAGTCCAAGCTGTTTCTGCTTGTGTGGAATGGATTAAAGATACAAACAACCCTGATAAGCACTTTGCTCCTGAGCTGTTTCAATCCTGTCTATCTTCTTCTCCAGAGAAGCTTGTACAGGAACTATTATCTGTAACTCAAAACTGTGGCTCATATTCCCAGGGTAGCTCATGGGATCCACTTCTCCTTGCCAGAGAATGAGGCATCATTGGGTACCAGCTGCAGTGGTTGAGGAATGTTTAGTGCCAGCCTGGTTGTTTTCTTGCAGGATCTGCCTATTTGCATCTGTATTTTGAGTATGGAATCCTGGGCCACATAAAAACTCTGCTGATGCTGAGCAGTGGATCTCCTGTGGGGCAAGCACCAAATCCACATTTGATGTCTGTTCAGCTGGAATCATGGACAGCACAAACATTCTCCTCACGCAACAGCACAGCTTTATTACTCAGAAATACTCTGAAATTCCAGATCCCGTCCCTATTCTTTTTGCCTGCGCCGGTGTGAATGACCGCTGTTCTCCTCTCCACAGAGATGTCAGCAGATCCTGTAGCTTGTTTTGTTGAAATGTCTCTTCTTAGGTAAATATTATATCTGGGGTTGCTTTGCCAGTAGCTTTCCTACCTGGAGTTTGTACAACAGGTCAATGCCTTGCTGGGAGATAAGAGGAATACTTGCTGCCAGTGCTGTTTGCTGCTGTGAAATGCCACCCTGCTCTTCCCTCATCAGTTGCTCCTCCAAAGTTTTTTGAATGTTGCTTAAGTCCTGGAGGTTTTTGCAAATTGAGGGAAATTTAAGACAAGATGTCGAATGTTTGGGCAGAGCAGAAGGACTTGTTTATTGCAACAGCCATGATTTGTAAATTATTCATCTGTGTGTAATTGAAACGCTCAGATCCTCAAAGGTCATGTTACAAAGAGTGAGGTGAAGGATCAGCGAGCTTCCAGCAAAACAGGAAGGTTGGCAGGTCCTGGGGAAGCCTTCTCCATCCACCTGCATCTGTTTTGTGGCAGTGCCTTTTTGCAGATGAAAACTGAGTTTTCAATAGGTGAAGCAATGTACAAACACGTGTCTGGGAAGGGGAGAGGCCATGTATAAAGTACTTTCCTCTGTCAGCTTTCCCTCCAGTGAGAAACTCAGGTTTGAAGCCTGTTGCAGTGAAACATCCATACAGTCTGAGGGCACAGCCCAAATATCAGCACACACACAATGGACCCTGGCCCCTGTGAAATGGAGAAGGAGTTCCAAGGACCAAGAGGGACCAGAATAGCTGTGTAAGCAGAAAAGAATCCAGCGCAGTTCCACTCAGCAGAGCTGTCTCCAGACAACACCAGACTTCAACTAATTAAAAAGAGCAGATGCTAGCTGGAACGTTAATTGGAACAGCTATCAGCTTTTCTCTGTGCTTAAATCTGTATTTTAGCTCTCTCATACCAGGTTTGGAGAGAAAGAGTTAACCCTTCAGGTTGTTGTTGTTGTTGGTTTTTTTTTTTTTTTTTTTTTGGCACAGTGTGTCCTTAGAAGAGAACATAATGAAAGTTCTATGAATAGGTTTGGATCCAGGTTTTTTTCAGTTGAAAACAATTCTCTGTCTAATAATGCAGAACCATCATCACAAACAGTACTTTCAACCCTTCCCTCTCACTGTGCTGTCAGTAAAGTGATCTTGCTCAGCTTTCAGAGGCGTTGTAGCAGTGCTGGGCACAGATCCAGCTGCTCTTCTTCCCTGTATGTATTGTATTAGATGGACACCTCTTCATTAACCTGGGCTCATTTGTCCCCCTCAGCCTGTATTCCTTCTCATTAGACTTGATGTATGATCAAGAAAAGAAAGTGCAAAGAGCTCAGCTGACATCTGATACACTTATAAATAGCCTTTCTGCCCTGCTACAGTTCTGTGGCCATCCCAATGGGAGCAAGCACTCGGTGTATCACACTCTTCCTGGAACTGGGATGCTATCAAAGATTTTCCTCTAAAGCAGCCAGACTTGGAGTCTCTTGGAAACTGGGTGCTTGAATGCAGGCACCACTGGTCTGTTCCAGATTGGCAGTTCCTTAGTCTTGTCCTAATCTCCAGTTCTTAAGAGATCAGGCAAAGGCACTGTTCAAATAATGAGGCTGTTCCACTGCTCCAAGTCCTCCCTGCTCCCTGAAACAGGCAGAGGCTCCCTCAGCACAATGACAAACCCTGGACTTCTACAACTTTGCTCACACTCCAGCCCAAGCTGCTGTTACTCCCTTCATTCCCAAACCCTGTTTCCTCCCTCTCCCTCAGGGCTGGATCCTATCTCCTCCCTGGGCTCACTGAGTCCATCCCAGGTCTGGCAATCCTTGTCATGAGCACCAGTGCTCCCATCTAAACACAATCTGCTCTGGCTTCCAGTGGGTGATGAGGAGCATACCCCTTAACCCCTTTTTCTTTTGCTGACCTCCTTGGGTGATAACTATTGTCATTTCTCACACCTTACTGGCACTGAATGAGCCTCAAACTCAGCTCCCAGAGAGATTGCCAGGGAGTGATGAATTTAGGCAGGAGAGCTATGGAGGATTATGGGGCTGATTGAGATATTCCAGATTATTCCTGACTCATATTCTTGTAGGTCTGATGAAAGAAATGAGTCAGATCCTTCCAGCAGAGCTTGACCTGGCAGATGCAGCCGGCAGCCAGCTCAGCAGCTGTGTGAGGAGCTCGCCATGTTTTGCAAATGGAATAAAGTTCATTTCACACAGCAGGCCTGTACTTGCTGTTAACTCGAAGGCCTCTCACCTGAAAACAACCTGCAGATCACTTACCCCATCACTGCCCCCAGGAGGAGTTAGTTTCTGAGAGCTGCTGTTGGTGCAGGAGGTGGGTATTTCTGAGAGATGAGCCCCTTTCCCAAGGCAGGGTAAAGGGCTTTTTCCTGTGATGCTGAGTTCATCACTGAAATACTAACAGTCTCTGTTCCCAGTTTGGATAGCCAGGACTCTGCCCCAAAAACACTCTCCTGCCTCTGGGTTGTCTCTCTCAGCAATGTTGCCAATATTGGTCTTAATATAATTTTGCTTTTTTTTGGGTGCTTTCTCTTCCTAGGTGGGAATGTTGTCATTACCAAATGACACCTGTTTCCCATGGGTCTCTTCAGCCTACAGGAAAAACGTTCTTTGCTCCTAGCTCAGCTGCAGGCAGGCATCTCCTGGGGCCAGTGGATCAGGTAAGGAGCTCCTTCTGACTCGGTTCTCCTGCTGAGCTCTCAGTGCCTGTCTGCCTTCTGGATGTGTCTTGTTGACTACCGACAGCCACAGGTGAATGGCTCACCCTCTGACTGATAGCAGATTTTTAGATATTTAGAGGTTAGGAGGTGAAATGGGAACTTTTTTCCTGGTGTTTGCGTCCCATGTTCTGTCAGCATCTCCCCTCAGCACCCACCCAATGTCTCTGCCTGCCGAGTCTCTGCTGTGCTCTGCTGCCTGTCCTGTGCTCCCTCTTGGGCAGGTTCAGGTTTAGACTCTGCCAGCCTGTTTTCTTCCAGCAGGAGACAGAGTGCCCTGCATCCTGCAGAGCCTGTGTCCCTGCAGGGCACTCTCCAGGGCTGGGCACGGCTCTGTTCTGCCCGGGACTGCCGTGCCCTGGAGCTGCCCCAGGGCCGTGTTTGCACTGAGCTGTCTGCAGAGAGCATTAGCATTGCTGCATGGGACATAGGCAGGCTTATGATTGCTCCTTGAGCTGTTCTTTGTGGCTGCTAACTCTGCCTTCAAGCCCCAGATGTCTCTGAGGTGTGTCCTGAGCCCAGACTTTCCTCTGTGGAAAATGGGGGCAACTGTTCTCAGAGCCTCCAATGGGGATTTCTTTGGGGCATGGCAACAATCTCACCTGGCTGAATGCAGTCTTGTGCCAGGTTAAGCCATCAGCCTTGAATGCCTTCTGTGTTCTTGTTCCAAAGCACCTTCCAAATGAGAAATCCTACCACCTGCATTTGATATGGGCAGGGATTTTGCAATATGGGAGGCTGAGTCAGGCACAAAGAGCAGAGCCATTCCTGCTGCTGAAAGGTTCTGGTGCATTCAGGTACCCACTGCAGTAGTTTCCCTCCTCACCCATCTCCCCAAGGACTGAGCAAACCTGGTCAGCTCAGCGCCACAGGAGCAGCTCTGGGGGCCCTGGGCATGGCTGACTCAGCAGGGACTCTGCTCCCTGCTTGCTCCTGGCTTTTCCCCTGTCAGCAGCAGCATGGCCAAGGTAAATTACCTCGTTTGGAACAGCTTTGGTTCCTGCTGAGGTTGGCAGCCTCTGTCTTACTGTGACCCTTTTTGATACAGCAGCAGAACACCATGCAAGTATGGGAAACAGGCTGACCCTCTCCAGTGTGTGTTACATGTACTGATCCAAATTTCCCTCGACTGTACCCAGAAGGGAAAGCATCTGATTCCTGTCCTTCAGATCCCTTCAGGCCCCTTTGCCAGTTCCCACTTTTAAAGCTTCCCTGATAAAATCTAATGGAGCTCGTTCAGGCTGTTCAGATCAGCAGTGGCTGTGGGAAAGGGTCTCGTAAAGAAAGACTGTTTGAACTTCTGTTGTCCTCATATTTAGTTTCCTGTACTTTTCAGTGCTTTCTGAGCCTGGCCTATGGCTAAACCATGCTCAAGGGATTAGTTAAAAGACTGTTATTTATTTTATTGATACTTCTTGGAGCATCTTGTTAGTAATTTTCTGCTTTTGACACTGATAAATGGTGAAACAAGGAGTTGTATCACCACAATACATCTATGTTTTGTTACAGCAGAAGCTCCTAACTGAAGGTCTTTTAAGTTGTTCTGAGTTTCTGTGTTTGAATGCACAGCATTGCTTTGGGCCAAGCCCAGTGGAACCTCCAGCAGTTTGCCTGATTTACTTTCCACTCTCCATACACTGTGTTAGACCTGGGATTTCATGTTCTGCTCATCCTGGGCCACAGCTTGATCTCTTTTCAGGTGGTAAATCCTGCAGCTCCATTAATGTATGGCTACTCACAGCCCACGTGTCTCCTCAGCAGGTCTGCAGGCTTAGAGGCAGCCAGAGAAGGCTCCTGGCACATTTTCCTCTTGAAAGTGGGTGTGAGGGAGGAGGAGGCAGCAGTTATTGAGCTGACAAAATTTCTTGTCTCCTGTCTGGGTCTCAATGGGCTTCAGAAGAGGGTAGGGAAATGCCAAGTCCTGGGGCTGGCCCTGTCCCACGCAGGGGCTGCCTTCCAGTGTGCCCCAGCAGCCTCTGCTCAAGGTGATTTTTTTTTCAGCATTTTTATTCCTTTTGCACCTCTTGTTTGGGTTACTGAAATTTTTCTGCTGGCTTGTATTTTTATGAGGATTCTTCTCCCCCATTGGGCTCTGGTGACTGGGCCACCTTCCCGTTGCTGGTGTCCAGCAAAGCCGTGGCTCAGCTGAGCTCGCCCTGTGCTGCTCCAGCCCCTCCAGCAGCTCTGCTCAGCCCCCTTTGGGAAAAGCAGAACTCTCATTCCTTTTCTGAAACCCCTCCAACCCTCTCGATTCTTTGGCCCAACTTTGAGCCCAGTGGTTCCTCTCTTGCTTGTCTTCTGTTGCCTGGACTGAAATGTTGGCCCTCAGTGTCCTCCTTGGAGGTGACATCCCACTCCTGACTCCAGCACTGAACCATTTGCCCCAAGCATCCTGGGAGGGTCCTGGGGCTTCCTGTCTTCCTGCCTGTGTCCAGTTCCTTTAGCTGGATTAGAGCTCTTCTGTCTGCTCTGATTTTTCATTCCAACCAACTCCAAAACCATCACCATCTTCTGGCTCCCCATGAATTTCTTTTGCTTCTCTTGCCTGGACAAGGCCTAAACATCTCCACACACTGGTGCCAACTGATGGGTCCCTGGATTATCTGTAGCCTTTATTTCTCTTTACCAAACAAATTTGTATTAGGCAGTGCCTCCAAAAGAAAAAAACAAACAAGGATTATTGAAACCCCCTCCTCTACCCCATGCAAACAGCCCTGTGAGGGCAAACAGGTCTTTTGCCCATCATTTTGCTGCTTCATGGTGATACCCCCATATTTTAAAATATTTTTGCCTGGAGGCAAATTATTAAACAATTTTTAGAGCAGACTTGCACCAATTTCTTTGCCAAACTCTTGCCATTCCCAGCCACTTGAGGCCGATGCTGGTGGTGCTCGATCCCTCAGCAAAGCCCGTTCTGGCCTTGCACAACGTGGCTGTTCCCTGGGGGGCCCTGCGCAATCTGGGACAGATGTCTGAGCTTGGAATGACGTCAAAGGCTGCAATACTGTCCCTCTTGCCGGGGCTGCCACCGCCTGCCCCGCGCAGTGGCATTAATCTGTCACCAAATGCCAGCACGGGTGGCCCCTGCCCCTTTGCAGGTGCAGATCTGCTGACACGCCGAGGCCTCCTTTGCAAATTCCTGCCACTCTAGAAACCTCTGGCTGGAAGCAAACGGGACTTGATTTTAAAAGGAGCATCCTCCACTGTTGGCCTGTGAGCAGATAAAGTCCAGCAAACTCACAGCCTCTCCTGTGCTTGGGACAAGGCTGGCACAAACAAATGCCACTTGTCATGGAGCTGCAGCAGCCAGCACAGCAGAGGGGATCAGTAAATCCCTGGATGTGACTTGGCCCTGGTTAGGGGGACAGGAGTTATCCATGTGCAGCTATTTTGGATGCTTGTGTGAAGGGCTGCTGAAGGCAGCAGCAGCCTCAGCTCGTACCAAACAAGCCGTGGTGACATGGGGTGACACACACTGCTGCACCTGACCGTGTGCCACAGGGAAGGAGGAGACTGGCACATCCCTCGGCAGGACTTCCCCGAGGCACTCCAGGCTATGCCCTCCCTGGGGGCTGTGGCAGGGCAGGGGCTGTGACAGGACGTGATCACAGTGACCTCCTGGCACCGTGGCCAGCCCTGCCCGCTGCTGAGGCACTGCTGGCATTCCACATCTGCTGCACTCAGCCTGGAGTGGGCTGCATCCAGCCCGAGCTCAACAAAATGCTGATCCTGATCTGCTCAGCTGTGTGCTGGCCCGAGCCATGGCCCATTGTGACAGCCCTGCACAAAGGTCAGGGGGAAGGAAGGAGGGCTTGATGTTTCCAGTTTTTATATAAATGCCCAGACAGTTCTTAGATTCTTCTTAAAATGCTGGTGACAGATTAAGAACAGCTCCCAGCTTGGTATTTTGGGAATACTGAGGTTTTCCAAGTTGTCAATCCACAGGTGTGGCTGTGCACAGCGTCCTCTCCTTTAGCCAGCTTAGGGCTGCTGGTGGTAGCTGCTCCCAGGATGTGGCCACATGTAGGGTATGACCTGGGGAAAGTGAAAAAAGAGTCTGTAACATTAGCAGGAACATTTTTATTGGCTCATGAAATGAAATAACTATAAGATGTAGAAAGCTATTAAAAAATTCCAACCTTACAAAAATGAGGAGATTGGTTTTTAACATATGGGTTCAGAGGTAAGGTATCTTTAAAAATCTGTAATTTTGAGCTGGAGATAAGACCGAGACAAGTCTTGAAATTAGACATTTAATTGCCAAATCAATTTTGCTCAAAAGATCCAGAGGCTGCAATTGTTTTCACTAGCCTCTGCTGAGCCCACCAGTGAAACCCCTGGTTGGAGCTGGTGCTGCTGTGTTGGTTTGCTGCAGATCCCATCAGCAAATTGTTGTGATTGTAACAGACTTTGCATGCTAAAAGTGGAAGAGTTTGACATTCCAAAAGCCACATCCTTTCTGTGTTCTCTGATAGAGATAACTAGTTTATTCCTAGGTGTAAAAGCAAAAGCAGTTTCCTTGGGTGATTGTGTTAACAAGGGCTGGGGTGGCAGTGCTTCACACTTTGCAGGGCAGAAATCAGCTGGTATTTACCTTAGGGGCAAATATTGTGATATTTATATTTATATGTGATAATGATACAGGAATTATATTGTGACATTTATACAGGAATTCCAAAGGGAGCTCCCCCAGTGAACTTCTGCTGACTCTGACAGGTTTGCATGATCAGTGCCTCACTGCAGGAGGAGAGATGCTGCTTGCTGATGGCCAGGAGCCCCCATGGTATCCAGGGAAACCCAACTGCCTGCAGCAATTCCCAGCATGGTCACATGCAGGCTTGTGCAAAACCATCTCAACGTGGTTGAACTTTGGGGTAAATTGGCTTTAAAGCTGAGGGCAGTTGCTGTACCAGCCTCTGCAGCAGACAGATTCCAGGTCCACTTGGACAAAAACTGGGTGATTTGCAAAGATTTAGGTATCTTTTTTCCCTACTAGCATGTCATTAAGTAGAGGCTGTGGAAGAATTAAACCACTCAAGAGGATGTGATGTTCTCCCCAATTCAGTGATTACAGGCTCTTCTCATAAAAGCTGCCACATTCCCTCTGCCTGTAGCACAATTCAGATGTCCTGAAAAAAAGGCTTTCTCATAATCTTTTTTCTATATTTTCTTCACCAGGCACTTGAAATCCGTTTTATGAACATCAGTTTGTTCTGTATGGTACTTTGCCAAGATTATTATCCTTAAGGAAGAGGAGGTGAAACCACAGAGCAAGGAGATGAGGTGAGTCACTTCTGGCCATATAGACATTTAAATAGTTGCAGAATTGGGAAGGGACCTATTTTCCTCTCAAGCAGTGTTTGTGGGGAAAAAAATATGCCAGTAATCTGAATTTAGCTCTCCATTATTGCTTGTAATACCAGCAGGGGTAAATATTTTTCTCACAAACACCTACAGAGTAAGAAAATGGGCATCTTTAGATTGCAGGATATGTAATTTCCCCAGACTCTTAGATAATATAAGGTGGATGTGAATGAAAACACTATGATCACCTCTGTATTTTAAGAAAGAATAATCCAGGTCTGAATCAGTGGTTTTTCATTGCTGACATTGCTACTAAGGACCCACTAGATGAAAAAATAGAAGATTGCATCACAATGGATAATTTTTTATATGAGTGATCCAGTTTCTTGGGGTTTTTCATCTGTTTTTTATTATTAATTATTCTGCTGAGGATATCTGCCCTGGGACAAGCAAAGCAGTCAGCTCTCAACGGCAGCAAAATAAATCTCAGTCCAGGGCAACACAAATTGGGCAGAAGCTCCAGAGAGTGGTGCTATTTGAAATAAATTGAGGAAATATTTTAAAAGCTTGCATAGAAGAGCAGAGTTTTGCCAGCTATTACAATTGGACTTCAGAGTAACTGCTGAGTGGGTAATTAGTCCCATGGGAACACAGGAGTCTGGACAAATGTAAAAAGGAACAAGAGGGGGGAAAAAGCGTATGAAGAATTAACTTTGGAAAACAAGCTAGAACATTAGTCACAGGAGAGATATAACTCAACTTCCATTTAATATTTATTTCTGTGATGAACAGAAACATTGTTTTTAACCCTGTATAGAAGCAGGAAATACGAACCTCACTGCTTAAGACAGCTGGAACTACTTTATTGAAGTTCATCTCTTTGATAAGAGCGTGAAAGGGAGGGTAAAGAGGTGCTGAAAATACTGCAAACCCAGCAAACAGAACTTATGTTCAGGTGGAGCAGGGGAAAGAACAGTTGTGGAACTGGTCAAGATATTAGGTGGGGTCTGTTTTGCTCTCAGAGACTCTCCATCATGAAGACAGAGCAGTTAGTCAAGGTTTTAAAGACCATGTCCCCACCAACCTTTGCTCACAGCCTGTCAACAAGGCTGGGTTGAGAGCACCCTAGCTGGAAGGAGGTGGATTTACCTACCTGACATGCCAGAGGAGATCTCTTTGCATAACTCTTTGCTGGGTTTTGAAAGACTTGGTGGAACACAACTACAAAGAAACCTTGAAATATGTGAGACACTTCTGAGGTTATCCAGTGCACATGTGGTTGGTTCTGCCATTCCAGAGCTCCTGATCCATAGTCCTGTGCTGTAACTACTGAACCAGAGACTTATTTATAGAGTTTGTGACCTTGGCTTTTGTGGTTCATTGCTCCCATTATTATCCCAACAGCAGGGATTTGCTAATCAGTCCTTTGTAGGACAGGACTGGTATTGCTTTGGCTGCTTGATGTTTAGAAAAAGAAGAGTGTAATTCCAGTGTCTCTGGAGAAGCAGGAAGCTTTGCAAAATCTCCTAATATATCAGAGTGTGAATCTGTGTAAATGATCATATTCACTGAACTGTGTGCCTGGAGCAGTAACATCACAGGTGAAGGTTCAGGACCAGGCACCAGGCCTGGATCTCCCTAATTTTGAGGATTTTCGTGCTTTCTCTGCTCAGCAGCCTCCACGGAGATTGAGCTGACCTCCCTGCTGCGCTCTCACCCTATCTGTGGCCAAGTGGGATCCCAGCTCCTGTTGTGCACTGGCACCCATGGGAGCTCTTTGTTGGTGCAATGGTGTTGCATTTCTGACCCGGTGGTGCTCAGCTGTGACCTGAGCCAAGGTTACTGTGTTTGTGTGTAGGCTTTGTGTTTGCTATTTAAGGTGAGCGAGAGGCTCTGAATTCCCTCGGTTAGCTCACCCTCTCTGTTTCCCAATTCAGTGCAAATGGCCAGACAGGCAGGCAGTTCTTCCTTGAAGACATTAAAATTCTCCAGAGGTGTGCCAGTGTCTGGCAGACGCGGTGCTGGCGATGCCCGGTGAACACAACACGGTCACGGTTGTTCGGTCCTGTAAACGCTGTCTTTAAACCATCACCTCCTCTCACCGCCTCCTTGAGCCTCCTTGATCCCTGCAGTGCTCAGCACAAGGATCCTGCACTAACGCGCGCAGCCCTGGCGTATTCCTTCCAGGAGAGGGCAGGGGAATACAGTTTATCGCGGATCCACCCCTGACCTGCAGCCAGCTCCATCCAACCCCACATCTTCCTGTACCTCTTCCAGTATATTTTGCGTTCCTAAAGTTGGATGAGCAGAAATGGGTTCTGAATCTCCTCCAGGTGAGTCAGTGGGTTTTGTCACATTTACAGACCTGCCTGTCCCTGAGTCATCTCCGGGAGGGGCAGCTTGGGCTGGGCTGTGCCCCTTGCTCTTGAAGCCCTTGCAATGAGCCTTGTGTGTCCCACTGAGGGTATCGGCTGCTGGGCAGGGTTTAAAGAGCCGAGCCCCAGCTCTTGTGCTTCACCTCGCCATCAAACCAGTGATGGGACAGCTTGTGCATCACACTCAGCACACTCCTGTCCCTGCAGAGGGTGGTCTGATTCCCTCGGATGTCAGCAGCAGCAGCTCTGCTCCGTGGCTGCTTTTGCCAGATTAAAGTGCAGGGGTTGTGCATGGAAACCCCAGGTTGGAGCTGGACCTGGCTAAAGATGCTTAGAGAAACGCAGCCAGAAGGTCAGCTAGCATTTTCTCTCTCAGTATATTAATGAACAGAAAGTTTGGGAGAAAATCAGAAACTCTCCCCAGGCCCCCCCACTGTCTTTTACAGTCAAAAGTGTAATAGCATAAAAAATCCTAAAATGAGTTTCTTCCAACATATCTCCCCCTGGACCTATGATGCTGACTTGAAAAGACAACATAATTTCCAAACCACTGGAGGAAAGAAAAAACCACAAAAATCAATAAACTGTTGGCCCTGGAGCACAGATGCCCTGGCAACGCCAAAGAAATTAAGTTCTGAGATCCCTGTTGCTGTTTCCACCTTGTCCTGCAGAGACACAGCCAGGGATAAACATATTCTTTGTGTCAATATTTCTGTAGTACCGAGAGAACTTACAGTCCTTATCTGTGAGTGTCAAGGACTGCTAAGTTAATGTGATCATAACATTACTGGAGAGTCTGACAGGCTTTTTTGTTCCCTCTGTCCCCATGTAACTGGTCTGGTGCTGAAAGCTGAAGCCCAGGAGAGCTCAGCTGGATGTGACCACGGGCTTTGTGGCACATGGAAGGGATCCATCTGCAGGAGACTAACTCAAAAAAAAATGCAAAAAACCTCAAACAACACACAAAACCAACAAATAGAATTTGAACTTACTTATTTTTTTTTCCTTAACTCTGCTTGATTATTTTTGCTTCTTTCAACCTTGATTTGTAAATCAGATGGAAATGTGTGAATAATCAATTCAGCCTGACTAACCCTTGTTTTTCCAGGTGGTTGGTTGGCTCATCAGATTACTAATAGTTTGCTGCTGCAGTAAATGGGAAATAGCAAGGGCTAGGGCAGAAATACCACAGGTGACCTCTAAAGACAGCAGAGCACTCACCCAGTGCAACACTATCCCTCTTTTTGTCCATCCATGAAGCTCAAAAACTTTTCCTTCAGGTCCCCTTAAAAATGAGAAGTAATCTGTAACACAGAACTGTGCAAGCAACGTACAAGAGAGGAGAAAATCCGAGGCAGGGAAAGTCAGCCTCTGTAGAGCATGTATGGAAAAGCAAAGTATGAGCAGAGCCAGACAATTCTTGGGTGTAAACTCCTGAGTGTGGTGTGAGGAACCCTTTGCTGCCTTTCCCACCTTTAATGGTTCTGTGCTATGTGGCACAGAGCAGCTCATGGATAGTTCAGCCTGTGGATCCTTTTTAACTTTATAAAGCAGGGCAATTATTATCTTCAGGAATTTTTTAAAGCTTGAATGCTGAGGTTTATCTGCCTTTCCTGACTAGATCTTTAGCACACAGCCATCATACAAAAGGCAGTTAAAAGGATCTTAACTCTGTGTTATCCCTAGTGTTTGACTGGGATGTGCCAGTGCCAGAAAGGCTGTTTGAGCAGGGCAACCAGTTTGACTGAAATTCTCTCCTGAAAGGTGGCAAAAGAGAGAATGGAAAGTGCCCAAGTAATATCAAGGGACAGAAGTACCAATAGATTTTCAAAGGAATTGTTGAAGAGGTGAAAAAAGGGAAGGAAATCTCTTAGTGATGCACAAAAAGGATGGGTTGGGAAAATTCAGATGTATTTTCATAGCATGGAATGAGGGCTC
Source organism: Dicaeum eximium (assembly GCA_013396995.1). Classification (NCBI taxonomy): domain Eukaryota; kingdom Metazoa; phylum Chordata; class Aves; order Passeriformes; family Dicaeidae; genus Dicaeum; species Dicaeum eximium. The sequence continues at coordinate 945,677 of VWZP01003801.1, forward strand.
AGTTGTGCTGCAGTACCAAATGAAGGACGCTGATGTAAGACATCAGTCACAGATGCACAAAAATTCATTCCCAAAATCTTGTCCCAGCCCAACAGTCATTGCTGGTTCTCATGAAAAGTTGGCAGAAAAAAAGGCATCAGAAGTAATTATATTTGTCTAGATCTGTGCATTTCCCCTGCTGTTAATAAAAGCTTGTAGTGTTGCCAAAGCCTTGAGCAAAACTTAGATGTGTGTCAGCTTGCTTTCACTGTCATGGGGCTCAGAAGAATTAAGCAGTTCACAGCTGGAGAAGTGCATTCAGAGATCACGGAGGGATGGAAAAGGGGCTGAGTCAGCTCAAAGGCTGGCACCTGCCCCTGTGGCTTCTAATCTTCAGTTTTGGGTTTAAGCCCCAAAGTGTGCCTGCAGACTTCAAAATCAGGTCTGCAGTTCGAGGCACTCCCAGCAGACTCATGGATAAGAAAATCTGGTCTAGCTGAGAAAGAAATTTCTCTGTTAAAATGTTTGCTCAGGAAAGATGCTGTAATGGATGAAGCTGTGGGGATGTTCCAGCAAGGACAACCCCAGACTGGCATTGTAGGAGGCAGTGACTTTTGTGTGTTTTCCCATTTTTCTCTGTTGTAAGATGACAGGTTTGTGCTGTAGTGAGGCATCAGAATTTGTGCCGTTGTATATCCTGTTTGTTTGGCTTTAATATGCCTTTTGTCTCTGTCTAGAAATTTTACCTGAGCAGGAAAAGAAGACTTTGGATATTTGTCTAGGGTGTGCTGATGCCAAACAGCCTGGCCAGGGCAATGATTTCCACAAGTTCTAGATGCCCAGGAGTGCTGAAGGCACAGTCACTGAGCCTACACACAAGGGCTGTGCTGGATTTCCCATGGATTCTGTGTGCACAGCAAAGGGGACCGGGACACATGCAGAAGGTTTGGTGCATCCAGAGCCTGCCAGGCTGTGTGTGAGTGGGCTGGGGTCAGGGCTCACTCTGAGTGCTCTGGACTCACTGCCCAGGTGCTGGGCACTGCCTGCTGCATTTCTAACACAGGGAAATGTCAGGGAGAAATACAGATGGCTTAGTTACACTTCCCTGATTGTTTTCTGTTGCATTTCACCTCACAGCAGTATTGAAAGGCTGAGATGCTCAGTAGGGTTCTTCAGATGTGAAAAAGTATCAGATCCCTCCTCCATCACGACACACAGCCACACAGGGGCAGGTGCTGGCACAGGGGATGGTGGCTGTGCATCCCCTCCCACAGCAGCACGTTTGGATCTGCTTGAGCCCACCAAAAACTTCTCACCTTCCTCCTCCTTCCTTCCAGCCTCAGAGACAGCCAACAGCACAGCCCTGAAGCTGCACAGTGGGCAAAGGACCCAGCCTCCAGCGGTGCTTTTAGGGAAGTGAAAAGGTTGTGGGCCCAGTAAAACGGATGAAACTTGAAAAGCAGAACTGGGAAAACATTGGTTTATTTCCACATAAGGTAAATACAGGTCTTCACTGCATCTCTAGCAATTTAAAGAAAGTTCAGAACTCCTGTGACTAAAATATGAAGACATTGCCTTTTGCAAGTGGAAAAATGCAAGTTAGAGAAAACTCTAACATGTCCCAGTGCCTAGGTAGGCTGTAGTAATGATAAGATTGTAACTTTTGGTTGTCTTCATGTAATAAACATTACAAGGGAATTTTGTACGTGTTCAAATTCCATTAAAGCCCAGCCTTGTTGGCTTAGATTTTAGCTGTATCTAAATTTCATGTCCTTTGCATTGCTAAACCACACTAAACTTCACCTACTCAGGAAACAAAGGGGTTTTAATTGAGAAAAAGTAGTAAAGCAAGGTTTGCCAAACATCTATTTTGGGTAAAAATATTTCAGGCCAACATTTTTACCAACATAATCCTTTTTACGTCAGTGAAGTTACACTAATGCAGAATTTGGCCCTGATGTATTTGTACAAATATAGTATCTAGGATTTTGATGAGTACGTATTCATGCATTATTCATGGAGACAATGTGGAGAGGAAGAACGAGGTCTGTGCATGAGAGCAGAGCCCTGAGCACCCCCAGTCCCTCTGATCATTCCCAGAGGGATGAAGGAGCACCCGTAGGGTCATCCCTGTGCTGCTGCCCAGCCCTGACTTGTTGAGGCTGAATGTCCTTTTGGGAAGAGACTGGTTTATGTTTGCCAGGCTGTGGGATGTGTTACTGGCAATTCTGAAGAAGTGCAGATGGAGGATATTTTTGTGAGTTTAAATTGAGCTGGGTTTGAAAAGAGATGAGGCCACATCTCTGCCACAGAGCTTTTGTTTGATCCTCCGGGCCTCAGTTTCCTCATAAAATGAGAAAAATACTTCATTTTCCCTGCAGGAGAGCGAGGCCTACTGTGGGGAGAAGGAATGGTGTACTGTCCCATGTGTCCTCAAAAAAGAGTGCACAGACCTGTTGTCATAGGACTGCATTCCAATATCCCAGGCTGCACCTTCCCAAGAAATCTGAAAAAAAAATAAACTGATTTGAAAAAACACTAATTGAGCAGAAAAATTGACTGCTGCTGCAGCTGGCCCCTCTGTGAGCCTCCTCTGCAGGAGTTGAACGTGGATCCTGATCCATACCAAGTATTGCGTAATTAGTGTGTTTGTGTATAGATGTATGTATATACATACATTATGATGTGTATTTATATGAAGAACTAGTGATGTCTGTAGTAACAATGGGGGGTGTGTGTGTGTGGGACTCACATCCCAGTACTTTCTAGCATGCTGGAAATCCCCCCACCAAGCTTTGGCAGGCAGGTGTGGGGCAGGAGAGAGGTCATGGGACTCCCCACACCTCCCCAGGGACTCGCTTATCTGCAGGACATATCCAGGGGCTTGCACACTTATAGACCCACAGAACGGTTTGGGTTGAAGGGACACTAACAGGCCACCTAGCCCAACTCCTTGCAAGGAGCAGTGACGTTTTCAAACCCCATCAAACTGCTCAGAGCCCCGTCCAACCTGACCTGGAACGTTTCCAGGCATGGGGCATCAACCAGCTCTCTGAGCAACCCGTTCCGCTGTTTCATCACCCTCGCTGTAAAACATCCTTCTATACACCGAACCCAAACCAGCCATCCTTCAGTTCACACCGAACCCTGCGGCTCCGCGCTCCGCGGGCTGGCAGCGGCGCCGCCCCGGGGCCGAGCGCGGCTCCCATTGAGGCCGGTGCGGGGCCGGCCCCCGCCGCGGCGGGGCCAATGGGGGCGGCGGACGCGGTCGAGCCTCTCCCCGGCCTCCCCCGGCGCGGCCGGGCTGCCGTCATGTGAGGGGGATATAGTACTACGGGAGCGGGGCCGCGCTCCGCACCGCGCACCCGCCTCCCGGGGGAGCTGCGCCGCCTCCCGCCGCTCCGCTCCGCGCTGCCGCTCAGCTGCGGGCTGCTGCTGCTCCGGGCTGCTCGCTTTTAGTCCTGCCTTCTTCTTTTTGAGTCTGTGGCTTTTTGAATTTTTCTTCGATTTTTTTTTCTTATTATTTCTATAGTAATTTTTTTCCTTTTTTTAATTTTTTTTTTTTTTTGGCTTGGTTGTGTTGTTTGGGTTTCCCCCCCACTCTTCCTCGTTGTTGTTGTTGTTGCGTTCTTGTGGCCGCTCGTGGCCTTTGCTGCGCCCCGTCTGGCAGAGGAGTTCAGGTGGGTGAAGGCGCGGGGGGCGCGGGGCCCGTCCCGCCGGCGGGGCCGGGGCTGTGCCGGGGCTGAGCCGGGGCTGAGCCGGGGCTGTGCCGGGGCTGAGCCGGGGCTGAGCCGGGGCTGAGCCCCGCCGCCGCACGGCCCCGCTGGCAGATGGAATTCCATCCCCGCCGGGGCAGCGG
>VWZP01003801.1:949546-1138353 GCA_013396995.1 Dicaeum eximium
GGGGCTGTTTTCGGGCTGGAGCGGTGCCGTGCCACGGAGTGACAGGCGGAGAGGGGGGGTTGGGGGTTTATTCCCGATCATCGCGGGTTCGCTGGTGGGGGGAGAGAGGGAGCTCGGGGCCCCAAAGCCTCCTGAAAAGGGATGGAAGGAAAAACCAATAAAATAAATAATAATTGTTTAAAACCCTCTACAAACGGAACAAACAAACAAAAAAACCCCCACGATTTAAAAAGCCCCAAACAAACATGTTTTGTAGCCATGGAAGCCTGGCTGTGAGTGGAAATTCCGTGTGTGTCTCCCGGCACTCCTTTCCCTGCCCGGGCAGGTGCCACGCGTTATTTCGGGGTGCAGAGGCAGCGGGGTGCGCTCCGGCGGGGCCGCTGCCTGTGCCTGCTGCAGGTGAAGCGCTTCCTCTCGTGGAAGCCAAAGTTTGGGGCTGGAGCGGGATCGTTTTCAGAAAAGAAAGCTTTTGGAATGTTTCTGCAGCTTCCCAGGAGCAACGGGTTTGGAAAAAACAAACCTGAACACCCCACTGTGTGCGGGGCACAGCCACCTTGTGGAAGAGCTGAGAGCAAACGGGTTTACTTCCAGCTCACGGCTTCTTTTTATGATTTTCTAATTATTTTTTTTCTCCCCCTTTGCATGTTTCTTTTAATTTCTTAGAAACTCTGGGCCTGCTTCATTGCTTTGTTTATAGCTCTGTCTGTGGAGCAGAAGTCAGCCTGAACAGATTTAAAGCCTTCTAGGGAACAAGAGAAAAACCCTGAAGAGATTAGTCTTAAACTAGAAAAAGCTGTGGCAGTAAACATAGGAAATGACTGTCAGCGTCTCATATATGCTGTGTGATCAGTTGTGCTGGGCTGACTGTCCAGCAATGACAGGCTGGGAAATACATCCCCATGTTTCAGCAAGTTCCCAGGACTTTACATTCTAACGTTGCTCTGCGTCAAAATATGTCTTCTCTGGTTTGCTTTTTGTCATTATAATTTTATTTTTTTTTAGCTGGCGATTAGACGGTCAGGTTTTAAACAGAACAACATGTTTTTGGCAGAGGGGACATCATAACAACCCAGGGAACTCTTAAAAAAAAAGTTGGAGACGGTCGTGCTGCTGAACAGCTGCTGTATTTCACTCCAGACGTGGCTGTTTCCAGCGGCTCAGGCACTGCAGTCTCACTGTAGGTGCTTACATTTCTGACATGTTCTCAACCTCCTGTTCCTAGAGATGAAAGTGCATCATGGAAACAGCGTCATTAATTCTCAGAGCTTTCACAGCCCCGGCTTTTTTTGGTTTTGTTTTCTAATCTTCTGTTTTTGGCTGTGTCTTCAGGCAAAGTAAAGATGAAAGTCTTTTGGTTGTTAGCCTGGCCTTTAGGAGAAAAATATAGCCAGGGCCCGATCCTGCATTCCAGGCATTCTCCAAAATCTTCTTGGCTGTTCTGCAAGCTTTGAGAGTGCACAGAGAGCAGAACTGGCCCGTAATGTGCCTGGATCTATTTGGCTCTGACAGTCCCCTCTTAAAAAGCCTCTGGTTACATTGAGTGACATTGTTCCTTGTCAAAAGAGATGGGAAACAAGCCTGCTGGCTGTTTTCTGCTGAGGTAACTGGCCCACAGCAGTTGCTAGGGGTTCATTGTTGGTTTTTTTCCCCCTTGTTTAAGTCCTTATTCAAATTACAGTTTAGTTCTATTCCCAGGGAAATACATGGATATTTTGATATGTGGCTTCCCAGCTCTTGCAGGCATTTAAAAAAGCCTTGAACATTTTAAATTTTTTTTTTTTTAGAGAAGTTCACCAACTGCTTGTGGTGCAGGCAGAGCACGCCAGCTTTTCTTAGAAAAGCACATGTTGCAGTCCAGATTCCCTCACAGCCCCATTCTTCAGAAGTTTAAGCTGGAATAATACAGACATTGGAGGGAGGATCAGAAACCATCTGAGGGCAAGTCTTCCTTTCTGCCCTGTGTTTCTCAAGGCAGTCACCAGGTTTTGGTGCAAGATAGAAACAGTCAGCTCGGGTGAATTCTTACCAGATGCCAATACTCATTTGTCAGAAGCAGATGGTGCTTTCTGTTTCAAAACTGGAATAGCTCAGCTATGGGACTTCTGCTGGGGGAACTTTCCATCAAAACAGAGATTTAAAAAAAAAAAAAAAAGTGTGTTAGAAATAGTTCAGCTCTTCTGACTCTGCTTTTACTATAAGACATGATTATGGGCTAAGGTCACAAAACAGAGCCACTAACCTCTGTTTGAACTTCCTCATGCTCAGCACATGTAGGCATTTCATTATTGGTTCAGAGGCACAGCTGACTGACAGGACACGCAGACCAGGAAAATGTGCAATCTTACTTCTAAGTCTTTATTTCAACCCATCCCTGTTTCCTCCACGTGTCTATGAAGGAGGAAGCTATATCTTTAAGAAATATGGCTTTCCCCCCTTCTTCCTGTGAAATATTAATAGATGTTGCCAGTGGGACGGAGCTCTTTAAGGGTGTTGTGTAAAATACCTTGCTCTGTGTTCACCGCAGCACTGAACACACTGACACCTTTTGATTTTTCTCCAGAGAAGGAAAGACAGGGTAAATTTTGGAGATGAGGCAGCAAAGATGCTCTGCAGCAGCAGTAAGAACCATTCTCTCGCCTGCACAAAACTGGGAGCTATTGACTATTCATGGCAAAGCGTCCAAAGCACAGCGGCAGAGCCTGTGGAAAATGACAGCGTGTAACAAGATTGACTGGCATTTCCTTCACGCTGGGTCACATGCCTCCTAATTCACACACACACAGCGCCTCATAGGCTGATCGAATGACTCCTATCTCTGCAGTCCACATACCTTCCACAGAAAGAGTTGTTTTATTATGCACATGTACAGCTCTGTTTTCAATCAGTCACCTTGAGCAGATTACTGAGGGCCAGTGTTCGCCCCATCCCGAGCTCTCTGCCTTTGCTCTCTAAGGGGCACAGACTCTGTCCGTAAGCAATTTTTGGTTTTTTCCCTCGGGGAGGTGAGGAACAAAAAAGCCACGCAGATGTCCCTCATGCCTCCCCCTCGCCAGGCTCCTTGCTAGGAAGTTTGCTTGTCCCAGCCGGTGGAGCGCAGGAGGATCGCGGCTGTCGGCGGGCACCGAGGCGGGGTTTGCTCTGCGGGGCTGCCGCGATCCGTGGGATGCCGCGATCCTAACAATAGTGCAGGACAGGGCGGGATGAGGGGGACCCTCCCGTTCAGGAGCTGGCTCAGGGCTCAGCTCACCTCTGAGAGAGACAGGAGCGTGGAGCTGGGGTGAAACCAGCCACCAGCTGGCTGGCAGGGCATGGCAATTAGCTCAGTGCGGTGCCAGCCTTATTAAGGACAGTGCTGGTGATGATGACGTTGGCACACTGATTCATTACATCTGGAGGGGAAAAACCACCTAGTAAATGCTGAAGCACAGTAAATATTTCTGGCTCCTGCCAGATTGATCCTTTCATTATGCTGAACAGCCTATATCTGTAGAACTGAGGAAGTTAAAAATAAGGTTGGTGGAAAGCTACAAGATAAAGAAAGCATTTGCATTTTATGGCCACCAGCAATAAACTTTTTTTATTTGTTTCTTTTTGGTGGTAAAAATTTCAACACTTTATTTTTTCTTTCCCATTCCCTTCTTTGGCTCTGGATTTCACTGCTAGGTGAAAGCTCGTTATTTATTTTCTCTTGCCGGTAATATTCTGTAAGGGAGCTGTAAATCTGGAGCACACACGGTTGGGAAATGATTTCTGACAGCATTCTTTTGCAAATATGTGGTGCAATCCTGCTTCAGCCCTGACAGTCCTGGGGGGGTGGTGCAGACAAATCAAAGCTTGTAGCAGCCTGTGTACCCAGGGAGCCTGGATGCTCTGGACTTTTCCTGTGGGCTAGAGGGCTTTACGAGTTTCAGTTCACGGAGATAAATGATTAAACCAACTTCTGACTGTTGCTGTTTTGCTTTTCCTGCACTTAGGCTCTCTCCTGAACTTTGGCTGCCTGGTATATGCTGTTGGGATATCCTTAAGAGATCATCCAGGAATGGTGGATCACTTGGTGCCTACTGATGAATCCTTTTCATCCACAAGATCTTCTCTTGGATACTTTGGGGACATGACAGCAGGCGTGAGGTCTTACCAAATGCTGCCCTCTCCCCTGTCAGAAGATGACAGTGACTCGTCCAGCTTTTGTTCTTGTTCCAGCCCTGACTCCCAGGTCCTCAGCTCCAGCTACGGAAGCACATCCAGTGCAGAAAGTCAGGACAGTATCTTGGACTATTTATTGTCCCAGGCATCTTTGGGGAACACCACTGGGTCATGGTGGGACAAAAGGAGACTTCAGCCAATAGTGAAAGAGGAGTACTTTAGGTTGCCTGAATTTGCCGTGGATATGGAAGACTCAGGACCATTTCAGCCCACGCTTGAGGAAATTGAGGAATTTTTGGAGGAGAACATGGACTTGGAGCTCAAAGAAAGACCTAAAAGTGAGACCAAGGACTTGAGAGCCTGCAGCCAGGTTTCTGTTGCTTCGCTGCAACAAAAAGACCATATGTTACCCGGTGCTAGTTTAAAAGAAAGTAAAAATGAGCAGTTGACTAGCTCAACGGAAGGTGGCCAAGCTTCAAATGGAGGAATGACCCTGGAGAATGGAATACCGGTTATGCTCCAAATTCAGCCTGTGCAGATCAAACAGGAGTCCAACACGAGCCCCAGTTCTCAAGGACCAGCACAGGAGAACATTAAAATTGCACAGCTCCTAGTCAACATCCAAGGACAGACATTTGCCCTTGTGCCTCAGATAGTTCAGTCATCCAATTTGAACTTGTCCTCTAAATTTGTCCGCATTGCTCCCGTGCCCATTGCCGCCAAGCCAATTGGGCCAGGAGGCATGATCCAGGGGCAGACGGGGATCATCATGGGTCAGAAATTTCAAAAGAACCCTGCAGCTGAACTCATTAAAATGCATAAATGTTCTTTCCCTGGTTGCACCAAGATGTACACGAAAAGCAGCCATTTGAAAGCCCACCTGAGGAGGCACACAGGAGAAAAGCCCTTTGCGTGCACGTGGCCGGGTTGTGGATGGAGGTCAGTATTGGGGTGCAGCTCTGTCCAATCCCCCTTCCCCTTTTTGCTCACTTGGCCTAACTTGCTGAGCAAGTAGGTCTGTACTCTGATTTATAAACCGTTTCTATTGCCAGAACTTGTTTGGTTGGTTTGACAATGAAGATATTTTTTCTTCCTGTTAGGTAATCCAGGGGTTGTGGTAAATTAAATAGCACAGCATCACCTGCTGGCACCAGCAGTTTTAGTGTCTTAAAAAAATAACAATAGTCCATCATAATATGTATTTAATTCCAGAGGGTCAAATTAAGCTTGTTACCACAGGTAAGACCTGATGTTTGCATTGGTGTGGTTGCAGCACACCAGCCCCAGCAGAGCTGTGGCTGGCACCAGCTGAGGCTGAGTGAAGGGGGTGGTTCAGGGCAGAATTGCTGTGCACAGCCCTGTGTGGGACTAAACGTGGTCAGTGAAGGGCTGTGATAAGCAAGTGTGGTTAAAAGCAGTATTCTGTGCACTTTCATAGAAAATGCACTCCATCCCACTCCTTCTGAAAATGCTGGCAGTGACACTCTGGCATACTCTGGGTTTTATTCTCTGTCTTGATTCAGAAAAATGCGTGGGTGCCACTCAAAGCTGCAAAAAAGCTGTCAGATGTAACAACATAACCAGAAGGCTGAGGTGGAGTTAAGCATTGCTTGAATGAAAGATTGCAGGTTTGATTGAGAAAATGTTTGGCAGAGGGATTTTAAAAATATTTTTTTTTTATTTTTACTATGAATTGAAAAATTTAGTCTTTTAAAAAATATCAACTTTTTATTTTAAGGAAGCTTTGACAGGTGCCTTCCTCCCTCTTTCCAGTTAGCTGTATTACTGGCTTGCCTGCTGGCAAGTGCTAATGTACAGAACCACAAATGATGACGGGAGAAAATAGAATCTTTACTACCTTGTGTTAAATTAAACTGAATTTCTTGCAAATAATATGCTGCAGAGCTTCAGTGAGCAATGTCTAATGAGAAAATAGGTTGTGATCATGGGCAACGGATGAGGTAAAAAGTAACAGGAGAATGTTGTGTAAAAAATGCAAGTATGTGAGACATGCAGCAGTTAGAGATGGCTGGGTTGCTTTGAGAGAAAAGGTCACAATGGAGCTGAACCCTCTCTTCCCCAGCTGGACCAGTCTGAAGTTTGCTTCTCAGAAGGGCTCAGGAGATCAGATTATGGTCGCTCTACAAACTGGTGGTGATTTGTTTCCTCTTGTCCTGGCAGCGCCTCTCATGAGCTCAGTTTGTTGCCCTCTCACCAAAGCCACGTTTCTCAGCTGACTGGTCCCAGAAACTGTGGGCTGGTTGCTCCCAACCTGCAGCACAGGAGCTTGCTGCTTTTATTTGGTTGCCAGAGTGCACAGGCAGCAGACGTGCCTGTGGGTGTCACGTTGGCTTTCCTTGTGCTGGGATGTGAGCACAGCTCTCCTTTTTGTGACAAGCACATGTGGCACGTGAGGCTGTGCCTAAGCCATGCTCACATCTGTACCAGCACTCCCAGTGACTTTTATGGCTCAAGCATTGCCTGTGGATGACCTTCTCCAGCTCTGTCTTATCACAAAGCTGGTGTTCCTCAAGATACAAGGGGAACATTTAGGAAAAATATTAAGTGATAAAGGATGATTAAATTTACAGCAGGTGCCTCTCTTCTCAAAGTGCTGTGGCAAATGGTTTGCTTCATTGGCTGGTGGGCCAAAAGAAATGCAGGTCCCACAACCTGGAGCACCCTGAACTTTCAGTCACCACAACTTTTTAAAGATGAGCCCAACAGGAATGAGAAATTAGTCACCTTCATAATGAAGAACATGTGTCTTGTCCACAAGCAGCTGCTGCAAAGGGCTTTTCAAACTCTTGCTATTTGTCTTGCTGAATTTCACAGACTGGGCTGCAGTCTCAATCCCCAAAACCCCCAAACTTTGGAAGGGCTCTGCTACATGAGGAGAAGTTTACAGCCAGCAGGAGAGGCTGTGTTTGGGGAGCTGCCTCCTGTGCTCACAGCAATCCTGAGCACCAGCCTGAGATTGCTGCACATCCCCTGCACGCTGCTCCCACATCAAAGGCCAGACCCAATGGAGCACTGAATTACTCAGTCCCCTTTCATCAGTAAACCATGTTTACCTTTTCAGAAGTTCAGTGAGAGCTGTGACTTAAGTCTCACATGACTTAAATCCAATGTATCTGGCCACTTTGTTTGCTCCCAGGTCTAGATAATGTCAAATGAATTTAAGCACTAAAGGACTGCTGGGCTCTGCTTTCCCCCTTTTTCCTCTGCATTCTTGTGCTTGTGTATTTATTTTTTCACTGAAGACACTTAAGAGCTGATCTCACTGGAGATAGTAATTTCAAAACCAAAACAAAGTGTTGCCTAGCACGAAGTGCCTGAGCACAGTGGGAGGGTTAAAGGTTCCTCAGCTCTCTGTGCAGTCCTGCTGTGATGTTTTAAATTCACCAGGGTTGGAGTGTGTTCCCAGCAAACCCTTTTGCCAACTCCTAGGCTGGCTGGAGACCCCTAGCACCTCCCTGTTGGAGGCTGAACCCTGCTTGCTTGTGCCCATCCTAGGCATGGGGCAAGGCTGTTTTTGGCAGTCTGCAGGGTGGTACTCATCTGGCAGTGGCCCGTGACCCGTTGTGTTCCCAGGACAGGTCAGGGCACTGATCTGTGTTGTGCCACCTCCTACCTTTGGCACCCCAGCCTCTGGTGAGCCCTGCTGAGGCCAAAGAGCCGAGCTGCAGCGTGGGCTGTGCCCAGCAGCTGTTGTGGCACAGGGCAGGAGGAGCTCTGCTTGCCCTCCTGGCACAGCCTTGTGCAAGGCTGGGGGATGAGGCAATCGCCTTTAAATGCCCCACAGCATCTTCTGGCTGGAGGCTCCACAGGTGCCAGCATGGTGACAGCTCTGCCTGGTTTGGCAGGGAGGGTTTAAAGGCTCCTAACACCTGTGGCCAGGAGTGGGCTTGGGCCTGAGTGGCCGTGGGCAGTGCCACACATGGGGCAAGGCAGGCATCTTGTGTTGGCTGTTCTTGCTGGTGCTGTGCGAGGGGATGGCAGGTGCACAGGAGCTGTGCTGGTTTCTTGTAGGAAAGCTCTGGGGATGGGCAGGAGGAATCTGTCTAGAGCCTCCACTGTGGAGGAGAGCTACAGCCTGAGTTGGCCTCGATGGCTGGGACCAGGAGTACCAGGCCAAAGCTGTTGACCTTAGGAATGTCCCCATATGGCTGGGAGACACAGGACACGTCCTGCACATCAGGGAGCTCCAGGATTTTTCTTCAAGGGAGATGTAGTTACAGTCCCTTGGGGTCCCGCCAGATAGAAGGATGAAGAAGGCTCTTTTAGTTGCTGTGGGATTTCCCAGATCCCTTCACTTTTCTTTTGAAGGAGGAATCCTTCTGGAAATGTCAGTGACAGAATAGTGAGGTATTCCTTGGTGCTTCCTTTTTTTTTTTTTTTTCTTTTGAATTTTGCATTCCACTGTGGATTATTTTCACTTTTTTTTGGGTTGATCTCAGTGCCAGAGTGTGTTGCAGATATTTCACTGCAGAGCCAGACCGCCAGATCCTCCCAGCTTCCTTGTCCTAACCTTTGCGTTGTTTTTTTGTAAACACACAGACAGCCTGAGGTTTATTTCTGTGGGCTCTGTAAGTTGATCTTTCCGTCACTGCTGGGGAACAGTGTTGCAACATTCCTGCCTCTTCAGCTAAGGACATCGTTATGAGGCAGAGTGTATTTTTATCGGATGAACTCATCCAAGCTCATTCCTGACGTGCGCCTCTTTCTCCCCCACCATCCATGCAATTCCCCTGGAAATGCACTTGTGAAGCTCTTGTGCAGGATTAGCCAAGTGCTACTGCACTTCTGCAGCAGATGGTGACCCTAATGGCCAAGGACATAGGACAAGGCAACCCAGCCACACCTGGCTTTACTTCTTTGAAGTCTGTATATAAGAGGATGGCTCTTTACAAAAGTGCTTTTCCCTCTGTGCTTCGCTCTTCTCCCCGGATGTGGCACAGGTGTGTTCCTTGTCCAGCACTCAGTCCTGCGGAGTTGAGGCAGTCTGCACAGGCAGCATCCTGCACTCTCCAAGCCTGCTCACCCATAGCCCTGCAAGAGCATCCCTGCAGGGAACTGGCACTGGGACTGGCTCACTGCTAAGGGCTTGGGAGAAATCCCTGACCCTGCTGCTCCCGGGTCCAGACTGTTTTTGGGAAGCTATGGGTGAAAGGACCAGGGGTGTTAGAGAAAGCAAACATGCAAGCAGAAGGCATGAAGAGAAACTGCTGTCATAGCCTTTATGGAGAAGAGTCATCCCAGACAAGGAGCAGGTTGACAGTTCCATAACAACTGCCTGTTCATCATGGAGAATTTGACTCTTTCACTTTGAGGATGGAAAGAGCAAGGAAAGGAAGAAAAGGCAAGTGAAAGGTGAAAGGATCTCCCCTAGAAATGCCCCTGGGAGAGAGGTGTCCACACCATGTCTTACCTGTGGTGAGTGCCTGTGTCTGCTTTCCATGGGCTGAGTGCTCTCTGGGGAGCATGGCCAGCCTGAAGAGCTGCAGCATCTGAGGGAACCATACCAGCTTTCCCAGTGCCTGTGCCCTGCTCCTCGACTGTTGGCAGGAGATCAGAGCTAATTAAAACCTTTATGTGGAAACTTTCTTTCCTTGCATGAGGGATTTATTCATAGGAGCCCAGCAGTCCTGTTTTCTCCCTTTCATAAAAATAGCGTATTTGCTGTGCTGGTGATGCGATATTTTGCTCCAGAAGGACACGTTTTTCTACATGTTCTTTCCCTGATTTGTTCAGCTAGTGCCCATGACTTCACTTATTTATTGTAAATAAACAGCTGATACCATTTCTTGCAAGCTCTCTTTCTGTGCTGCTCTTTGTTACTGCTCTGGCAACAAAACACTTTATTGCCCTTTGTCAGGCAGCAAATTTTTTGTACCCATCTGGACGGGGCTGTTTTAGTGTGACATTGTTAATTAACCCTCTGTCTCCCAGACATGTCCAAAGTGGAAATAGAGCCAGCCCTACTCTTAAGACCAAAGGGTTAGCTCATTTGGGTTCAATAAAGCCTGTGGGATTCATGGTGGCTATTTGGGGATTTTTCTGTGGAGATGGAAGGTGGAAAATATCCAAAATTCAAAATTCTATGGAATACAGTTTTGGTAATTAAAGGCTCATTCTTTATTTAATTTACCCATGCTAACTAATGCAAATGCTAACTAATGCTACCCATGCTAACATGCAAATAAGTATGCTAATGACCATTGGGGCCCACCTGAATTTCAGCTGTTGGGATGCTGAACATCTCTGGTACTATTAATGACTCTTTATTTAGCCTGCAGGAGCATACACAGAAGCCAATTTTTCATCTGTATCTAATAAGTCATGTTGTTTCTAGGTAGCTATGGCTGGATTTATCTGGAATCCCTCTCAAACTGGGTGCAGTTAGGGGGGGTCTGTTGTGCTCGTGTCACTGGGAGCTTGAAACAGACCTCACCTGCAGGACAGTGGTTGTTGTCTGTGCTTGGATTTGCAAGAGAGAGGTGGTGGGGCTGGCTTTGGAGGGGACTGGCAGGGGAATGGAGAGCAGTGCTGTTTTTTCAAGCTGTACCCGTATTATGGAGTCCAGAACAAGGCTGGTACAAATGCTGCCTCCATGCATCGCCCTGAGTCCAGGGCTGGTGGTTGTGTGTTTCCATCACTGCTGCTGCCTGCGGGCTGAGACCAGGCAGCCCTGCTGGAATCATCTCCTGGCGTCTCCCAGTGGCCTGAGGGGACTTTTTTTGACTTGCTGTGAGAGACTCAGCATCATAAACCCCCATTTATCTAAAGGCTTCTCCTCTCTTGCAGGTTCTCCAGGTCAGATGAGCTGTCCCGGCACAGGCGCTCCCACTCGGGGGTGAAACCCTACCAGTGTCCGGTGTGCGAGAAGAAGTTTGCTCGAAGTGACCACTTGTCCAAGCACGTCAAGGTGCACCGGTTCCCACGAAGCAACCGCTCCGTGCGCTCCGTGAACTGAGGGCCCCGCTCTTCCCTTCCCGCCCAGCCGCCCCACAGCAGCCGATGACAGCACTTTGCTCACTGTGTTTCTAGTGATAATTTATTTGTCTCCACAGAACAGTCAATGCTGTTACTTGATACCACCATGTTTGAGTGCCCCACGTCCTTCAAAGATGATTTGAGAATGAAGCTCTTTTTGGGTCAGGGGAGCGGTGCGCTTCTTTCTTTTTTTTTTTTTTTTTCTTTTAAGGATATTATTTTCCTTCTATCTGTCTCTCCTTTGCTGCTGCTTCTTTTGGAAATTACAGTGTTTTATTTTTAGCTGTTTTCTGCTGCACAGGAAAATGTAAAAGTTGCTTGCTGCTAGTTAATTATAGCCCTGGCATTCCTGAGGGCTTTGCTCATGTACAGGCCACTCATTGTGAGTTTTTATTAAGCTGCTCTATTTGTCCAGTTTGGAAACAGCAAATTCCTTTTGAAATGAAAACAACTCCTTTGTTTTTGGGTCGCCTGAGCCGAGGATTTGTAGGGGCTGGCCATGGGAGGAGGAACAGTGGGAGTCGGGGATAGGGGGAGACCAGGCTCGGAGGGCACTGGAATGTGCCTCCATGCATCTCTGGTTTTCCTGGCTCACATTCACCTTCCCCTTGGCTAGGGCTATATATAAATATTTATGTATACATATTCATACATACATACATACATACATATATATATATATATATTTAAGCAAAGGCATGTCCCAAGCAAACCCAAAAGCTCAGGCTGGATGGAATGGCTTGGAGTGAAGCCTCTGGAACTGTGGGCGTGCTTCTGTCCTGTGCTGCCGAGGGGTGAAAGGATGCCCAGGTTCCACAGGACGCTGCTCAGGCTCCAAGGACCCTGCTTGCCTTTGAGGCTGGTTTGCAGCACCCACTGTCTTTAGCAGAAGAGCTGTTGTCTGTCTGCCTACAGAGCAGCACGAAGGTGTTGGTGGCAGCCCCCGAGCTCTGTTCCTGTCTCTGCTCCTGCCCTCCCGTGTGACCTGGGGGAGAAACCAGAGCCGCAGCCCTGGTGGGCACTGGGCATCCCCACATCCTCTGTGAGCCAAGGCCTGGCTGGCTGGAGCTAAGTCTGTGTTTGCTGGCAGGGTCTGTAGGATGTGCCTGTGCCCAGGGAGGGGGGCAGGAGCCCTGACCTGGTGGGACAGCGCTGTGAGATTGAGGTCTGGGGTGATCCTCAGTGCTAATCCTCTCCCTCCCAACAGCCATGTCAGAGCTCCACGCAGCTGGGGTGGGCGAATGGGTGAGAACAGTAGCCAAAAGAAACAAATTTGTGTGATAGCTGGCTAAGAAGGGAATTTAAGCAAATAATCAGACGGTAGCAGGCAAGTGATTTTATTTGTGTTTCTTCTTGTTTTGTTTTTCCTTTTGAACTCTGGCTATTGTAAGGAGCTTTAGGAGAAAATAGAATTCGGTAATTAGGGATGATTTTATAATGGATGTTGCATTTCCTTTCCATTCGCAGATGGCATCTGTTTGTCTTTTCTGTTGGCAAAATGGGAAGTAGGAAAGTGTGATCCTAGAGCTAGGGAGAGCAGGAGCCCACGCTGTGTGAGAACAGCAGGTCTGGCTAAAGTGAATGCATTCCTTTTGTCCTCTAGAAATTAATATAAATGAACTATCATCTATTGACTGGTTTATATCACATCCTATGAATGTATGTAAATAAAACTGTACATAGATGCATATCTATATAAAATATCTTTTAATAACATATCAAATTTGTGTAAATTGGAAACAAAAATACCTATAAAGCCAGTGTACATAAGTTACAATTCTGTATATTTTCTTTTGTTCTTCATAAAAATATATTTACTTTGACAATAAAATGAAAATGGAAATTTTAAATCCCTCCTTGAAATTATTATTCATTAATTTCCTTTATAGCCAGCTCTGTAATCAGAACACTTGAAATTTTGATTCACCTGGATGTAGCTTTTCAGGTGCTGTGTAACAGAGAGATGATGGATCAGTTCTGAAGTTATCTTCAGTTTTTCTCATCTCAGAAAGTTCTTGGGAGGTGCAAGATGTCTCAGCTCTCTCTTCACTGGAGCCCTCACGCCTTGCTTGGCAGCCACGCTGGGACACAAACGCCTTCTGTGGCTCCTGACTGCTGTGGAACAGGTCTACAGGTGCAGTAAAACGGTGGTTAATAAAGTAGAGCAAACAGGTTTTGAAGGAATTCCAGCTTTAGTGATTAGTGTGGAGGAGGAAGGGCTTCCAAGTCTGCTTCAGACTGTGGCGGTGACTCACGGTGTGACCCAAGACAAAGGACTCGGTTGCCGTGTTCTGCAGCTGCCTTTCTTGTAAAACGGGGATAATAACGCAGCACAGCCATACTGTGGGACTTAATTTGTGTTTGTGTGGTCCTCAGATGGAGGGAGCAAGCAGTGAGAGCAGTAGTCACAGGATTAGATGGTTGAAGAAAGGCCTGGCATGACGGAGGTGTTGGTGCCAGGGCGGCTCAGTTGGCTCTTCTGTGAATGCCACACCTGAAAGAGCGATGTGCAGGAGCTGTGGTAGGAAGCATTGCCTCAGGCCTGAGGAGAAGACACCCTGTCCTGCAAAAGCCATTGCTTCCATTTGTAACAACAGGGGCATGAACACCGTGCTCGTGAGATCTGCAAGCTGGGACATCTCTTGCGCTGTGCTTCTGATTGCTTTGGCCTCCACTGGAAGAAGAAACCAGCAGCATGACTGGTGTTAAAGTCACTTCTGAGTCTCCATGGGAGCAATGGTGCAGTGGGTCCAGATCTTCTCCCAGCAAGAATCAAAGACTAACAGGCACTGAGGGATTGAAGTCTCTCCCTGAAGAACACCACCAAAAAGTGCCAGCTGATGAGCCAGGCTCTCCAGACCTCTGATTTTTTCCCAGAGAATCCCTTTGAGTCTGGCAAGAGGACCAAGGGATGAGGCAGAGTTCTTATATTTAAGTTCTGTGCAATTCAGGTTGTTGTTACCTCCTGAGGTGTAGCTTGAAGACCAGAGTGCTCAGGACAGTAGTTTTAAGCTTTAATTAGCAAGCCTGCACCAAGAGGATCTGCAATTCCCTTCTGTTCTCACCCTATCCACTTCATCCATTAAACCAGCTGCTTTTTTTTTTTTAAACCAGCATCTCAGTCTCTTCCCGGTCTCACCCGGAGTTCTGATATTGCTGTAAAGTTGGGCAATTCACCCTGCAAGACCTTTGGGGCAGAAGTTGCTATTCTTCTGCAAGAGGTAATGCTTAAAGGTGAAGTGGAGTAATGCAAAATGCCTACTGTTGGAGCACAGCAGGCCAGAAATCTAAGTTTTGTTTTAGCCTGTAATATTTTCCATGAAATGTGTATTCTCTCACTGTTTTCTTTTCCTTTCTCTCTTGTCTATTTTAAGTATGGGTTTTGAGTGTGAATTGTTTGAGTTTCTCTAGTTAATACCTAAGGAAATGTAAGTTTATGTAAAAGTTGCAATATTTTGCTGAAAAGAGTAGGGCCATGTTTGCTGTGAAGGCAGAGTTAGTTCTGCTTGAAATGATTGACATTTTCAAGAGTTTTGTCCCAAAAAAGTAGAAATTTCCAAAAGAGATTTTGATGTTTGTTTTATGTGGAATTACTGGCCTGGCTGGGCTTTGCGGATTTGTATGAAATACATGGCCTTGCCTTAAGCCTGATTTTATCCACCTGAAGATAAACATATATTTAAGTGTTTTGGTGCCACAACTGGGTAAGTTGTCCCAGCTTCAGCAACTCTGCATGGCAAAGCACAGCATGGCATGGTTATACATATACCTAAGTCTCACTGACTTCAAACCTGTGTAATTCGGTTTCTGAGGTCTGAATGGATGTGTGTGCAGTAGTGCAGCCTTCACAAAATGATTGTGATCTGGGTCCTAATGCTTGCTAGAACTTTGTGTTTTTAAAAGGTTTATAGTCCCTTTGTCAGAGCTAGTGGTCAAGGAGCAGTGTTAGGAGAGGTAAGGAGCTGTCAGCTGGGGAGCTGTACTCGAGGTAAGGGCTAAGCAGGAGGAATAGGAGTAAAGTGATCTTTCTGTGAGCTGACCTGACTTCTGTGACCTGTGGCTAAACATAGTGCAGTGGGATGATGTGTCTGAGCCCACAGAACAGCACAGAGGGACAATGGGAGCAGAACCAATGTGTCCCAAATCCCTTTTGCCCCAGACAGTGGCACAGACCTCATGC
Source organism: Dicaeum eximium (assembly GCA_013396995.1). Taxonomy (NCBI): domain Eukaryota; kingdom Metazoa; phylum Chordata; class Aves; order Passeriformes; family Dicaeidae; genus Dicaeum; species Dicaeum eximium. The sequence goes on from VWZP01003801.1 coordinate 964,866, forward strand.
CAGTGACACACAGAGGGTTACAGGAGGCAAAGAGTAATAGGACACGTGCAACATCAGATAAGCAAAGGAGGATAAAGACAGGACATAGGCAAAGTCAGGTTGCACTGATAATGTGTGCTGTTGGAAAGGATGCCAAGGGGACAGGAATGAGATCTTGCTTGCTGGTGTGACACACTTGGGAGCCACCAAGGTAAAGCGCCCCAGGAAGAGTTCTGCCCCCCTGACCTGTGTTGTGTGGGTGCTTTTGACCCTGGTGGGTTTGAGGAGAGGTACATCCCTGTGGAAAGCAAACCAGCCCGTGGAGCAGGGTGTTGTGAAGGAAGGTGGCAACTCTGGCTCCCTGGGGGAGCGCTTGAGTTTAGATCCTGTGATATTTTCAACAGTCTTCTGCTTCCCACCCTCCCTGGGGGCTGTTTGCACTGAGTCCTTGTGCCAGGAGCCTTCTCCTTGTCTAAATGGCCACTATACATTTAATCCAAACAGCCAGGTGACTCCAGCACAAAGGCAGTGGCAGGAATCCAGCGTTAATGATTACCCTGGGCCCCTGGGTTATGTAAGCCTGGATGTGCTGTGCTCGGCTCTGGGCTCGGACCTGCCCTCCCCGTCTGGGAGAAATACCAAGGAGCTGCCAACACACAGAGAGAGCTCTTTGGAGCCAGCTGGGATTTTCCTTTTGACAGCACCTATGAAACCCGTTATTCACTCAGTTCAGCGATTGCCATGCCATGCTTGCTTGTTATTCAGAGACACAGCTCTTAAAGAATGAGTTGTGCTAAGCTCCCACTGGCTTCAGCACAAGCCAAAGACAGTGACTGCCATGGCTTATCCAGGGGAAAAATTTCCCAGCTAAGGCAGGAACTGCAAATCCCAACAGGTCCTTGGCTTCCCTTGCTCATTCCTTCTGGGACATTTGTGTTTTTGTGGCTTTTAATCTCTTGTTCCATGGGTTTTAGTTTTGTTCTTGCCTATTTTTTGGGGGGGTGTGGGAGGGGTGGGAGGTTTTGAAGGTGTGTGATGAGTGAAAAATAGGTATTGAAGAATATTCAAAGGGTTGAGACATAATGCCTCTTCTGGTTAAATCATCCAGATCATGAGGTTTGCAGCTCCTCAGTGCTCAGTGTTCCACAGATCTAAGCTTTCATCTGCTCTGCCAGATCTGTGCAGGTCTCCCTCCAGCTGGAGCTGGGGCACTTCCTTCATCTCTTGCCATGTTCTCTACTATGCTCTACTTTTCTGATCGTTTTGTGGTTAGGCTGACTCAAAGTGCATGTAAGTACTTGATCTCCTAAGGAGATAAGGCTGGAGGAGCCTTGTAGCTCTTGGAGAAGTCTATTGCAGAGAGCTTTCATCAGCTCACCCATCCTGCCTGCAGAGCGTGTGTGCCTTGGCCAGCGACTCACTGAGCCCCACACTGCTGTTCAAACCATCCTGAGGGCTAGAGAAACCTCTGACAAGGCTTGGCCACCACGAGAAGAGGGCAGCATTTGCATCTCTGCCCAAGCACAGCAAGACAAGGTATTAGGTGGAAGGGGAGTGAAATACAGGAGTGACAAGTAACTGCTGGGAAGGCCAGCTCTCCTCTCGCTCACACTGCTGTGCATCTGGTAACTCCTGCCCTGCTCATGTTGGATTCAAAAGCATCCTGAAAGGGAGAGAAAACAGAGGTGAATGTGGCCTATAGTTTTCTGTAAAGGAGCTGAGGAAGGAAAACAGAAGCTGGAGCAGGTTATGGTGTAAGAGGCACTGTTCTCTTTTCCAGTAAAAAGAGAGTGATGGGCTCTTTTTCAGAAATGGCTCTGCTTGCGCAGGAGAAAGGTCTGAGCTGGCAGCCAGCGTCAGAGCAGCTGCTGTGCACTGCTCTGGGGCAACAGCAGCTTTACATGAGGAGCTTTAGGGAATAAAAATCAGAGGGTTGTGCCTTGGACTGTTGGCACAAATAGAAGGGTTTGGGATTGCTCGCTCTGAGTCCCTCAGGTCCCTTCCTTGTATCATACTGGTTTTCTCCTGAATCTATAGCTGGTTCTTGGAGTGGACTCAAGGGATTCTTAGCACTTTCCAAAGCAGAAATATTATTTATCCATATAAACCAGGAACCTCCATAAGCAGTCTGAGGCATTTAGTAGAAAAATCTATCCAGGAATAGTTTTGCATGTGAGGGTGGAGGGTGGAGTCCAGTAGCCCACAAAAAGAGAAGTAAAAAGAATTACTGTTATGTATCTAAAAAAGATTCTGGCATCTGCCTTTCCTACTGAGTCCAGTGGGCTCCAGCACAAGCCCTGCTACTTATTCCAACATTTTGGTTGCAAGTACAGGAATTGGGCTATTGGGCTGAAAAGCGTCCAGGCATTTAATAAACTCACCTTCCATAAGGGAGTGACATGAATATTAGAGTTTGGCTGTTGACTGCTGACTTTTTCTGAGAAGACTATAAACAGCGGCCAGGTAGTCTCTCACTTTTTGTTTCTCTGGTGTGTTGTTTTTCCATGGACAACATGTTCTGGACCTTAGAGGGTTGGCTGGGGCTAGATTCATTCAGATCCCGGGTCCCTGGTGGCAGATAATGCTTCTGCAGGGCAAAGGGTTTGGAAATTTTGTGATGTCAGAGCAGTGATCCTGCAGGGCTGGGATGACACCCGGGCTGTGCTGACGGTGGCAGCGCTGGCCCCATGGACCCCTGCCCATGCTGGACCTCAGCTCTCCTGTGCCAGTTCTTGGGTCTGACTGGGACACTGTGTCTCCACGGGACTGGGAAGTGCATGAGGGCATCCAGGGACAGGGCTGGTGTGGGAGGCCCTTGCTCTGCTGAGAGCTCTGCCTCGGCTGATGTAGGAATGGCCTCTGGTGTGGGCTCACCACTGCTGGAAGTGGCAGATGCTCCTGGGCCTGGTCCACTTTGCTGGAAGGGGAGCTCAGGATGATGAGCAATCTGTCCCCTCTCAGAAAACCAAGTTAGTTACAGCTGACAAGTTTGGTGGTAAACTCTCCCACTTGGTCCTTAGGAATTAATGGCACAACTGGAGGGTGTTCATTTACCTGCCACCAAGGACCTTTAGTCTCCTCTCAGGGTATTGGTATTCCAACAGGTGATAAATAAACACACATTAGTAAGTCATTGGGTGGATTTTGTTTGGTACTGAAACTCCAACTGCCCTTCTCCAGGACTGCCCTGCCTGAGCTCCTGAGCACTAACCCCTCACTCCGTGTCCCTGGCACTGCCTGGTAGATAATCCAGGTTTGAGATCATAAAAAGACATGAAAGTTTAATGTGAATCAATCTCTGTCATGCCTAAAGGAGAGATTAGCAAATTAGAATTGGTCCTGATGACTTCATGCAAGTTATCTGATACCCTGTGGCTGGTTCCTGGGGGGTGGAGGACCATGAGTCCAGGAAGGGTTGGAGCCACCTTCCTAGCTTTGCTTCTGCATTTTCTGCATGTCAATCTCATTGAATCAAATTAGCTGTTCTAAATTAATAATGGTGTTTGGCAGCTCTCTAGCATCTTCCACCTGAGGAGCTGAACACACTTCCCAGTGGGAAATTGAGCCTTTCCTGGCCCTTGAAGAACAGTTGTCATCTTCACTGTGCAAAGTCAGAAAAAGGATTTAAATTATTTGACCACCAGTCCTTGGGGAGCTTGTGGCAGAACTGTTGAGGAAACCCAAATGTGCCAGTTCCTCCTCAGACCCAGACATCAACCACAGGGTAGTGATTTGGTGTGTTTTGGAGCCATCTACACACTGATGTATGGATGCACACTGGGGGAGAAGTGGGGATGCTTTTTAGCCCTCTGGATAGGCTTAAGACTTGCATGAGGTGAAATGCAAGGAATGAGAAACGTTTATTTTTCTGATGTAGCAGGAGTGATATTGGTGCAGGTGTGGCCCTTGCAGCTTCTGCAGGACCTGGGGAGCAGTAGGGGAACAACTTGGCTGTTTCTGCTTGTGTCTTTTTGAGTCACTGCCATGGCCCTGGGTGACCTCTGCAAGATGGGGTCATGCTCTTCATCTTCTGTGGAAACTTGTTGGCTCCCACAGTAAGCAGCAAGAAAAAAAGCTCAGGTTTTTCTCTTGCTTCTATCACCCCATCAAGCACTTCCATGATGCTGAAGCTGTCACCCTTTTGCTGTGACCAAGAGGAGGCTGATTAGCACCCCCAGAGGTTTCCTCGCACTAAAATTCAACTTGCACCTTCTACCACCTTCCTAAACATTTACAATCTTTCCTCCTTAGCTTTGTTACTTTCAGCTTACTCTTCTCAAACACATTTGTTCTAAGGAAAATTACCTGCTGCTGATGCACGAGCTGTTATCTATTAACCCAAACATTTTAGATTGCATAAGAGTGTCCATTTTGAAAGTTAGTACAGAAGAACTAGTCCAATATAATCTATGTTGTTTGTCCTGATCTTTTATTTAACTTCTGGAAGCAGATAATTTGTGTGGGAATTAATAAACTATACTCTTTGTTGTGATAAGTTCTAATTATTGCTTTCCAGGCAGTTTGTTTGATCAACAAATAACCAGTCACTAGCTAGAGCAATATGCTGTTGGCAGAGAGAGGTTTCTACCTTGTAGTGACTGAGGAGGTATTTGTAGCCCACAGAGAAACCTTGCAAGTGGGGTCTCTGCAGTGTATTTGCAAAGCTAAGAGCCTGAGTCAGCTGGCAGTCTAACAAAATGCACGGGGCTTATAAAGCACATTTGGGGCTGTTGAGAAAAGAAATAAATTCTTTCTCATTAGAAAAAGAATTTAAATGTTGACCAGAAGAGCAAGGGAGGCAAGAGAGACAGCAGGACTGGTGCTGTGGAGGCAGGCAGTCTCTGGGGATGCTGGCTGTGCTGGGTTGTTGGTCCCTCACTGTGGCAATGCCACACCTGCACCTGCCCACGCTGGTGCTTTGAGGTGCTGCTCCTTCTTCCTCATTTTCTTTCCACTGAGGCTCCCCTTGTGACATGAAGGAGTTGTGATTTTGCCAGAAGGGCTCTATCAGAGAGCTAATGTTAAAGAGAAATAAAGTTTCTAGTGCAAACACGGCAGCCAGCTGGGTGCTTATTTAAGTGAAGTGCTGTTTGGGGACTTGTTGTGGTCACAACTGTGCAGAGACAATGAGGAGTGGAATCTTCTGAGTCTGTCCTTGAAGACTCCTCATGAAGCCATAGTTAAGACTACATTAGCAAAGAGAAAAACTCCAGAGAGAGAAGATGTTTAAATGTTCAAGGTCATATTCACAGTCACTCCTAAGCTCAGTCATTCTCTGCCATGCTTTGCTACGTTTGCTCAGTTGTATTGTTGGGGCAATGCAGAGACATTTGCTCCCCTAATTTTTTGGATGAGCACAAGAACAGAGGTGGACCTCCCTGCTAAATGTGAAACAGCAGTTTTTGATGTCCTGCCTCATGTTTAACGTGGGAGTCTGACAAGCAGCAGCACATGGGTTTGGAGCCTCTCCTCTTCAGCCTCTGGGTGCAGAGAGCCACAAAAAAAGAGCTGTGACCCAGGTCTCATCTCTATCAGTGATGGCAAAAGCCTCACTGAATTTGCCAGAGCCGTGGCTTCCTGCTCAGTTTGCACTGAGGGTGCCCTCCCTCCCCAGGGCTAATGGCTCTGCCTGCTGGGCTGATCTGGGAGGGAACTGGGAGCCTCACCTGGGCCTGGGTTTAATCAGAGGAGCTCAGGGGAAGGGATGGGATGGTGATGGGGTGCTCGTGGGTGATGGGCTGGCTTGGGAGGTATTTTGGGGGTAGACAGCTTCAGGGAGTGATCAAGGAGGGAGGTTACAACAAGGAGCAGCTGGCCTGGGTAGTGAGATGCTTTGAGGAATGAACCCTCAGTAGGTACTGTAGGGAAGGCTGAGATTGGCATAGTTGAGCCTTTTGGGGTTTTTTGGGGAAATGGGTTCCATTCAGGTGTGAAAGAAGCTTGAGGCTGGTGGCTAAAGCCTGTTTGCTGGTGTTTGAGCCCAGGTAATGATGAACTGTGCTTGGCTGGCAGGAAGTCGTGGTGCTCCCTCAGTGAGGTGTTTGAGCTCAGTGTCCTGTTTGTGTTTGGCTCTGCTCAAGGATGTAGGATAGGTCCCTGGCTCAGCTCAGGTGGCTGAGACTAGGCTGTGCCAAAAATCATGGCTCAGGGGATCATGCTCCTTTCTGGACCGGTTCTCCTTTTTCTTCTCCTGGCACAGAAGAGAGGGCTTCCTCCTTCTCCAGTGTATATTCTTCTTCTCTGGATAAAAGAGGCTGTGCTCTGAACCACAAGGACAAGCACACAGACTGTTTTTTGTGAGGCAAGGAGGAGCAAACACAATTTTGCCTCTGAGCTAGAGAGTTTCCTAGTACAGGGCACAGTCCAGATTTTTCCACGTGTGGGCTTGAGCCCAGACATCACCCTGACAACATGTGAGAACATAAACACAAACAAAAATAATTTCCAGATGAGGGATGTATGCAATGTTTTCTTTTACTGGCATTTATGCTTGCTTATTTGGCTGGAGTTGACAAGCAGCTCTGCTTGTTGCAACAGGGCAGCGGGAGGATGCTTGAAACTGTGAAAGTGCCTCTTCAGCTCTGTCTGCATCCCCAGGGGGATCCAAAACCCAGGGCAGACACCTTGGGGAGGCTCTGTGCAATGTTCAGAGGGAGACAGGGTCCAGGAACCAGCAAGAATGGTCTTGTCAAAGCAAAAGCTTTTGAGGGACCCTGACTGACCCAGAAGCATTCAGGAGCTCCTGCATCTCCTCAGTGCTTCTTGTCTGGCTGAGCTGTGTTAGGCCCCTTCCTTGTGGTGTGTCCTCATGGATCTGGGTAGGACTCCATCCTCAGGAGGAGTTCCCCAGGAAAGGAGGTTTTCCATTTTATCTTCTTTCACTTGTGAATAACCCAAGTAGGTTTTTCAAGGGGGTTTTTATTGCTAGGAGAATCCCTAAGCAGCCAGGTCTCAGTGGGGTAGGGATTTGTTTGGGTTGAATGCCCAGCATCTCTCAGGATTCCTTATGGGGGAAGAAGGGGAGATACCAGGGTCTGCAGCCCCTTGTTTTACATTGGCCCCAACTTCTCCTTCCCTTCTGCTTTGTGTGGCTTTCTCATGGGCTACCTGGTCTGCTTCTGATGCCCCCTGAGGCTGGGGGGAGGAAAGCCATATCTCAAGCTCCTTTTAATAGCAGAAGATAAACCCATGGCCTCTTACATGTGTGTGTATATATTCCCATAGACAGTACAGAAAGCTGCTGCTCTAAGCAATGCAATCAGGATGCCTGGACATGATGCTCTGCTGCAGCCCTTTGAGGGGATCCTGGCATACCTGGGCAATGAATTTCTTTCCAGCTTATCCCCAGGGTACCATTAGGAAAGACAATAATGACAGCAACATTAAAATTTGTGAGTGGAAAGCAGGGCTGATTCGTGCTGGCTGCCCTTATACCTATGTCTCTTTTTCTTTTTTTTTTTCTTTTTTTTCTTTTCTTTTATTTCTTCTCTTTTTTTTGTTTTTTTTTTTTCTTTTCTCTCTCTGGAAAAATCAGTCTTGAATGGAGCTCCAATATATTACAATAGTCAGCTGTTGATGTTGCTGCTTTGAGGCTGTACAACTACCAAGTCTAAAAATAACTAAATAAATCACTCAAATGAGGCAGTAAGCAAATAGATTTGCCCACCTGTTTATTAATAAACACATGCACACGAACCTATATTTCTATATTAGAACATGGATCTGTGTCTCCTCTGGGTATAAAAAGAAAAACAGCTGGCAAAGAGCGAGGGCAGTAAAGCAAGTACAAAGTTTCCACAGTAAACATATTTGTGTTTGCTGAGCAAGTGTTGCCTTAGGAAGGCAGGCGAGGGGAGCAGCTCCTGCTGCTTGCAGAGCCTCGGATTACCGAGCCCAAGGAGAGAGAGACTCCCTGGCAGCTGCAGATGTGCTGCCTGCAGTTGGGTCATACAGGGGAGCGTTTCAGAGATGGGACAGGCAAGGAATCCTCCCCAGCCTCTCTGCATGCTGACTGTACCTGTGTAAAGTCCAAATGCACTTCCTCCTTGGAGTGTGCAGCTTGGAGAAAGCAGCCAGGAGATGCCACCACCACCACCAAAGCTCACCTTTGCTGTTGTGCTTTGCTTTTGGAGGTTTTTTTGAGTATTTTTTAATTTGTTTGGGGCTTACTTTGGGGGGCTGCTCCTTGGGAAGGCTCAGAGCATGCCTTACCCTTGCAGAAAGATTTCTGCTGACTTGCAGAGCGCTCCTGTCACAGCATCAGTGTAAAGGCGATTCAGGTAAATCTATCCTGGCTGGTTTCATGGTGATTTGTGTCAAAGCTGAATACAGGGGTAAAGGATGAAGGAAGCTGGGGGAAAAGTGTGCCCAAGGCATGCCAGGCCCTGGCAGAGGGTCTCTGGGAAGGGAAGATCATGATGACAAGTGTCATTCCTGTGCTGTGAGGTCAGGGTGGCTGAAAAAACTCCAAATGGATGCATCCATCAGGATGGCTCCTTTTCTCCCTTCCCATTCCTGTTTGCAAGCTGTGGTGCACCACCTTCCCAGCCACACTGCTATTTCTACTCCATCACAGGGTCAGCTGAAACATGCTGAACAAGGGGCAGAAGGATAACAAAAAACCCTGAAGCAAGGTACTGTCTAACTGGGACACGTTGACATGTGTGGGTGGGTGTCTCAGGTCTTTCCACACTGCTTTCTAGCTCTGCAAGAGACCCAACAGTTTAATTAAGGATGATGCCTCTTTAGAATTAAACAAATAGTCTTGCACTGGATTAAGACCTGGACTCCCACCCCACTGCCTCCAGCTGTCCTGGTGCAAGGCAATGTCAGGTTCACACCTGGAAATGGAGCAGTTGTATGCCATGACAGGCAGTTACACCTGGGCTGGGCCCCTTCAGCATATTTATAAAGCTTTGGGTCCTCCCACTCCACCAGCAGTGGCAATAGAGATTGTGAAGCTGTTGGGTAACATAATCAGCTTCACAGCTTTACTTAAATGGTGATCTTGCTGACCATTAATGTGCAAAACCTGAATGTTGGGCTTATTCATGTGGTCTTCACTCTGGATTTGACACCTAGGGGAAGGAGGATCAGAAGCATCAGAAAGTGCTGTGGTTCAGTGATGTGTATGTCACTGCACTGGGTTGCATGACCTGCATTTTTCTGCCTGGGATCGGCTGCCTGGATTCTGTTTAATCAGAATCACAAGATTATGTTTAATTAGGTCACAAATGGCAGTGAACTGTCATTCCTTCTGTGTGTTAAAAGCCTTGAATAGCCTGGAGAAATCCCATGAAGTAGGCTTGCCATGCCCTGTCCTGAGAAACTGCCTTTATCCTGGGACAGGGCAGATTTGAACTTTACTGTTCAACTAATTTCTGGCTGTGTGTAAATGATTTGTGTCAGCAGCTGCTACCTGCAATGAGATCTTCCAAAAGGAAACTACAGGAAGAGGGACACATCCAGGGCTAGCAGAACCCTTCTTTGACCCAGGAGTGCTAGTAGGAATTAGAGAGGCATTTTTTCCTCCTAGTATTTTCATTAAAAGTTATGTTCAGTTGGGATGGGTGTTGTCAGAGACACGTGGGACCTAGTCTGGTCATGAAGCCACAAGAAATCACTGAAAGCAGTGGTCTGCTGAGGTCCTTTGGGGTCTGTGAACTGAAGAAAATGTGTCTGTTCCTAAAGCAGGAGCTGACCAAGTGAGGGCCATCTTTAATGTGTTCTGGCTCTGCTGGTGGACAAGGCTAAAGGAGCCCCAGTTAATAGGTCCCTCCTGGCTGTCTACAGATGCTATTTCATTGAAGAAAACCAGCAGCTAGCACTGAAAGCTGTGCAAAAAGTGGCCTGCCAGGCACTTGAAACAGCAGTGAGGGAGGCTAGACATGTTTAAGCAATAGTAGGGGATGGGTCATATAATTTTGCCACAGCAATCTATTTCCATTTGGTCCTGCCTGCTGGGCCCAAGGCAAAGCATAACTTGCCCCTGGAACAGTTGTCCAAAGGACAGAATCTAGCGAAGCCAAAAAAGGATCACGCTCCTTTTCTTTAGCTCTTAAAATAAATAATGTATAATGCCAATAAACTGTGTAAATCATTTAAGTGACAAGTGACCGTCAGACACAAAAGATCAGAGGAAATAGGTCTCTACCTAAGTATGTTGCATGATTTCTGGTAGGAAGCAGCTTTTGGAACCGGCCCCACTGAGGAACTGGACGTTATTTTGGGACATGTATGAAAATTTTGGTCATCTCATGGTTCTACATTTATTTTTGAAGTAGGTCCATGGGGCAGCTACTAATACCAGCAAGATGAAAGTTTTTAAACAAATAAGAGAATTTAGGTTAAATATTAACTTTTGGTCATTTCAACTCTGATAGCTTTGGCCTTCAGGCTGATCATTTAATGAGCTCCTTTCTGTTGCTACGGCAACTGCAGCCCTGGAAGACCTTGATGTTCAAGTCAGAAAAAAAAAAAAAAAGTTAGAGCTTGTTCTGAAATTTGCTTAGGCTTCTATTGATAAGTGTCTGTGCTCAGAGTCAATTGTTCAGACAAACAAGGCTTGGAAATGTACCACAGGGTTTCACGCAATCCTTGCGCAACCCCGGTCCGAGCCACGGGCTCTTGTGCGCTGTCAAAAAAAACCAACATGACAAACCACCAAACCTTACATTTCATGCCCTCCTCTGACATGCACTAAGCCATTCAGTAGTGTTGTTTTAAGAAAGCAGACTGGTTTGTTCTCCTTGCAGAGTTATCTGTGTAGACTCTGCAGCCGTGCCCTCGGTGTGCCGTGTCCCGGCGCGGTGGCTGAGGGGTGACACAGGTGACTCCTGGCAGGACACAGCTCCTCTGTGCCCCTCTTTCAGCACGTGCTGGGACACAGCTCCATGCCATGTCTCAGCTGCTTCTTTTCTGTCCCTTTCACATACATCTTCTGGCTAGAACGTCCTTTCTTCTTGGACCTCTCCCAGGCTTAAAGTGTTCACATTTCCCCCGAATGCTGGTTCTATTTTACAAACTCTTTTTGTGATGGCTTCTAAGCAGGTGTAAATCAATATCACCTTCTTGAATTCACAGCAAGTATGCCACTTAATACCAAATGAGGTTTGGGCCACTTGTTTTTGCAGCAGTAGAAACCTCCTCAGCTCTGTTTACTACTCTGAATGTTTGTCTTAACAGTGTTGTTTGAATTCTCTGATTTTCGAGGTCAAGAATTTTTTCTTTGTCTGGGCAATTGCACCTCCATCCCTGATATAGGCAGAGGTCTAGAATGAGACTGTGAGTGCTACACACATTTTTCTTTCTCGGTAGAATGTTCCCACTCTTTCTTAGAGAGGTATAAATATTTTAATGAAATGTGCAGCTGCAAATGTACAGCTGAGTGCTCATCGAGGCTCATGGCAGAGCTGCTGTTGTCTTTAGTGTGCAGCCCCGAGGGCATCTTGTTTGAGTCATGTTTCACGATCGTTTTTGAATGTAAAGCTTTATGGCCCAATTTAAAGTACAGCTGGGAGGAAACGCTTTTTCCTATCCTGAAGAACACTTGGAACCTTCAAAGAATAGTCCTGCTCCGTGCTGAGATGGACTGACAGCTCCCAGACTGGAGAGGAGAAGCAGCCCATTATAACTAGTTAAAGCCCCAGTAATTTGGATTCTCTTGGAGAAGCTGAGAGGTGTTTAAATCCACAGTCTGAACCCGACTCAGCCTGCTGCCTCAGGGTGGATGGCCTGGCCAAGAGCACTTTGCTACTTCATGTTTTCTCTTCCAGCTCTGGTTCTGAGAAGTACATTGTGGACCTGAGATAACAACAGTGTTTTCACTGAGCTGTCACTGTGAAAGCTATTCCCAGGAACTGTTTCAATTTCAGCAAGTCTGCATTTTCTGTCAAAATAACATTTTGTCAAAAACCTCCAGACTCTTTCTCATCCAAAGCCTGCTGAAGTCAATGAAAAACATACTTATTCAAGAGAATTTAATTGCTATTAAGAATATGGGAATAAAAGCATAACCACAGTAGAAATTTTCTCTCTTGATGGAGGTTTATATTGATTTTTTGTTTTTCTGGACTACTGAAAATTAGGCATGGGGCTACTGGATAATGATCTGGACTTCCCCTTGGTTTGGAAAATGGGGTTTGAGACCCATCCATGCCTGCTAGAAAACTTGTGCTTCTTTGATTGCTGCAGCAGTCTAGCAAGGGGCAGGCTGTCATAATGGACAGACATGACCACAAAGCAATACCCTGTCAGATGTATATTAGTAAAAATTCACTCCCATACTTTTTTTTTTCTAAAAACCCAACAAAACAAAAATAAAACCCCAAACAGCAGCACAGCCCTTTCCTCTTCCCTTGAAACTTTTGGCTGATAGAGCATCAAAGATTTTCAAGATGACTGAAAGAAATTCAAGAGGCAACAATTTCAACACCATGGAGCTTTTTTAAAAAAGAGTATATAGTTAAGAATGCATGACAATAAAACACAATGAAATCACCTCTTCACCTAACTCCTTCCAGAGAATGCATGTGTGTGCTCACACAAATATCTTGGTGAGTTATTAGCCTGGAAGTCACTCAAGTCTTAGAACGATCCAATTCTCTTGAGAAGAAGAAGAAAGTAAAGCTGCCAACTTCATGCTTCAAGTGGAACAATAATCCTGAACTAAGAGAACAGCTTCCAAGTCTTCAGATGGCAAATTATTTATCTGCTGACACAGAACAATGTGCACTTTGTAGTTGATGTATGAGGTTCCCTATGTGCACTGCATTAGAAAGGAAGGGGGTGTGGAGTTATACAATTATACTTTTTTATTAATGGAGAAACACCCACTCCCTCAACAGCTTTAAAGTCTATAATTAGTCACAAGGGAATCCAAGTGCCTTTGGCAGCCCCTTTTGAGGTGTTTGACTATTTTTTTACTCAGACCAAAGGATGCTGCTGGCAAAAGTTTTCAGAGCCAAAGCTCTGGGATTATCTGCCAGTCCCCAGGACAGCTCTGACAGAGTATCCCAAAGGACCCCAATCAGTGCACTCCAGTTGCTTTTTCATTTTTTCCATTTTTTCCCCTTTTGTGTTCTCTTATTTATTTAGCTTTTTATTTTGACTGTGAGTCTTTAATGTGGAGAATCTCGTCTCCAAGACTGTCTGTGAAACACCTTTTTACCACTGTGCTGTTGGGAGGATGGCAGAAACATGGCTTGTTTCTCAACAGGGAAGAGCCATTTTTGAAAGCCAGCCTTTGTTTTAGGTTTGCCAAGCCTTGGCCCTGAAGCTGAGGTAACAAGCCAGGGCTCTGCCTAAAGGCAGCTGCTTTTGGGCTTTCTTTGCCTGAAGCCCTCTCTGAGCTGAACTGGGCTCATTTCACCCAGGAACTGTCTGAGCTGTCATGACTTTGCAACATCATCATAAAACAAAATCTATATAATTAGCACTGGTTATCTAGAGCCAAAAAGACATTGTATCTCAGCACAAAATGTTTGATTCAGCTTTTAATTGCTTTAACCTTTATTAAAGGTAAGGTTTTCTGTGGACTACTTGCATTCCTCGTCTATGATCAGTAGGTGGGTATTGCTGTCTGCAGCATCCCCAGAGCAGGCAGGATGCTGCTGCATGAATTGCCAGAGGCCAGCCCTAGTGCCATCCTTCCATAAAAACACCCTCTGAACAGATTTCCTCCGTGGTTTGCAATGCCAGGTTATGAGCCATAAGAAGTCCTTTGGAGATTTCTAGGAGTGTTAAGCAAAATTACCTCCTAATGGGGACGAGTTCACATACCCAATTGATAAATGTCCCCTGTCTGGTCATCAGAGTGGTGACATTACCTGCCCTCTGTGCTGGCTTTGGCCCTGGAGGGGCCCAGTGCTCAGCCAGACTGGACACCCCGGGGGTCAGGGCCAGGGCACGTTGTGCTGCTCTTGCCTGTTAGGGAGATCAATATGGGCCTTCTGCACCTTTCATTGGAACAATCCTCACGTGCATTCACCATGTGAAAAAAAGCCAGGTGCACCCCAAGTTCCCATTCAGGGCAGCATGTGTGTCCTGCCAGGTGTCTTGCATGGAGTGGTTCCTGTCTGGATGCATCCTGGAAAATGTGGCTTTTGCTGTTCATCCCTCAGATTAGAGGAGCAGCATGAAAAGACACCCCACAGTGCGTGGGGGAATGAAAGGAAGATCAAGGCTGTAAAGACCCCATCTCATGTTCAAGTGTGAGCTGCCTTAATTTTATCCATTTCCAGAGAGCAAAGTGAGGTGGTTTTAACAGAAATCCTGTGGGCAGGAGGAAGCCACTGTCAGCTCTTGCAGTGTCATTCAGAGCAGGAGAAGGCTTTGTGGAAGTGCAAGACAAACGTGGTTTGGTGTTGGTGGTTTGTTGGGTTTTTTCCCCCTCCCTGATCTAATGTTAGGACTGGTTCTCTTGAAGGCTCTGGGGTTTACTGGTGCTGAGTTGGCAAGACTTTCTCTCCTTAAACAGGACAGAAGACCAGTTCCAGTTGTGTTAACCAGGCCAAATGTCAATGAAGCTGACTAAATCCATTCCCTCGGGCTCAGCTCCCTTCCTTGGTTGCTCTTTTGTGAAGTATTGATTACAATTACTGATGATTACCATTTTTTGGATAAAGGTATTAAACCCCACAATTTTATCATGAAGTATTAGCTCCAGCAAAAGGAGGAAACACAGACATGAAACTTTACATAGTTTTTTGTATTTAGTCAGCCAGCTTGATGCAGTAGAAGAGCTTAAATCTGTCTTTTCAGAGCTTTTGCTTCCTTGCTTCAGCACTGCAAACACTTGCAAAACTCTTGGCAAATATCTAATCACCACCTTTAATGTGACTGAATGGCAGGACCATTCCCAGACTTCATCACCTTCTATGGCCTGGCCAGGGATTACCAAAGTTGCTCTTTGCCTTCACTTTCTTTGAGCTTACACAATACTGCTGTTAAGCACATTGCAGAACAGCCTGGTGACTGATGAAATACCTTGCAGAGATGACAGGACACTGTGTAGATCTTCACACTGCACTCTGCCAGGAGAGGGGTGCACATTGCAAAGGGCCAGGGTTTGTCAGAAAACTGCAGAATTTTTGACTGACATATTCATCCCACAAATGATGTTGTGGTCTGATATGTTGAACAAGAAAAACTCTGACCTTGAACTGAATTCAGCTTTGCATTCAGAATGGTTTTTCATTTAAACCCTAGAAATTTTTATCTTAAGAGCTTTCCATCCTGTACAACTGGGATCTCAGCACACCAGAGGCATTTTGTAGTGCATGTCCAGAGTAACAACCAGAGCACTAAGCCTGTGACAGAAGTGGAGGGCATTTGGTCTGCTGGCACCATGGGAGACCTCTGGGCTCTGCAAAGCTCTGTACAGATAGGTCTTGTTTTGTCAAAATAGGGGTTTTGGCACACACCCATGCTTGAGCTGTGCTGGTAGGAGCAGCTCTGCTGCAAGCTCAGCAGGAGCAGTGCATGCAGGAGCTCAGCCCAACGCTGGCTCCATGGTGTTTGGTGTTGTGCTGCTTCTCACACCCTGCCTCACCTGGGCCTTTTGGAAGGTGCTAAGGTGAGGAAAGCAGCATTTTGCCTCCTTGGAGATGTATGTTATGGGGGCTAAGAAGGGGAATTCCTCAGGAGCAGGAGTTTGTACAAAGGGCTGAGGTGCTTTGCTGGTTGTGTGCCAACCTTGTGCAGTTGGTGACATTTCCACACAGGGAAAGTCACTGAACCTGATCTTGTGTTTTTTCTACCATTGCTGCAGGTCACTGTTTTATAAACACTTCATCTCTATGAGAAGGGGTTTATTCTTCTCCCAGCTGCAGGTTACAGCATGCTGTAAGATGATCAACAGGAGCTTTGCTCTCAGTAAAAGAGGGACAGGCCTGCCTAGTTTGGCCAGGTGCTTGTTTCAGACATTTTAAAAGAGGTATTCTGTTCTGAACTTATTTAAAATATGGCTAAAATTGTTGGCAACGAAACAGTGCAAGATATCTCTGCATATATAAAATAGCACAGGTAATTCCATGTACCTTAAGTTGCCTTTTTTTATATTCAAGTGGTATGAGCATGTAGGTACCCAGCTCCTAAGAGGTCAGACAGTCTGAAAGGGAAAGATTTTCTTTGCCTTGCATTCTTTCCTTCATTTCTTCCCTTTCCACTAATCTCAGTCACTCCTTGGTACCTTTGCTGGCAGCTTCCTCTGTGCCCAAAGGTAGTGATGCAGAGGGAGCAATGCAGCCCTGTGGCCACCAAAGCAGTGACTGCACTGGTCAGCATGGCTCTGCTGGGAGCAGTGTGTGGCTCTCAGCAGAGCTGGAACCTCTTCCAGGAGCCATGTGGGCCGTGGTGTTGAGTGGAGCTGTTGCAGGTACTGTGGCAATGCCAGGCATTGACAGATCCAGAAAACCTGATTCTGAACTTGGAGGAGAGTGTGTGCTTTTCTGGGCTTGGATCTGGTAGGAATCTGCTTCCCAATCAGCAGAAAAGCAAATGGATTTTGTGTGTCCAATGCCCTGAGTTTTGGAAATCTCAGCCTCTAACTCCCCTTGGTGTGTGTGCCTATTGTCCCAAGTGAGGCAGTGCCCTGGGGTTGCTGACAGGGTTCACTGAACTGGAAACTTGACCCTCAGTAACTCTTTTTGGACCCTGCAACTGCTTACCAAGTCTTCCATTTTAACCAGTGCACTCATGTGGCACAGTTTTAATCCTTCATTGCTTCTGGAGAAGGGTCATTTCCAACGAAACCCTGGCCTCAGAGGAGTTGGTGGGAATTCTGAGCTGCCTTGAGCCAGGGCCCCAGCTCTGCTGTCCCCACAAGGGCAGGGGGCGAGCAGAGGGGCCGTGCAGGGGAAAGCAGGGGGTCAGGAGGAGGAAGTCAGGGCGCTGGACTGTGCACGAAGCTGCTGCTGCTGCTGCCAAGGGACTCCTGCCAAGGAGGGGAATATGCCCTTTCCATGCCCCTTGCACACAGTCTCTCCTTGCTCAGTGTCAAGGCCGCGGCGTACCGAGCACTTCTGTGAGAAAGCAAAACACGCGAGTAAACAGCAGCTGCCTTCAGCTCCAAACATGGCTCGGTTGGTTGCTCCTGTTTTCTTGTCAGGGGAGTGGTTCAGCTAAGGGAAAGGTGATTGAACCATTACCAGAGGGGAAAAACACCTGTTAAAATTGAAATCATTCAAAATACTGGAAGTGGCTCCTTTATGTGAGCATACCTGCTCAATTTGGCCACTGACCAGTCCTTAGCCATCCCTCTTTTTCTCTGCTGCTGACAAACCCTTGTTCAAGAGCCGTAGGGTGATTCCTGACCTGAAGGGAAGCAGAGCTGGAGAAGTGTCCTTGTCCACACTGGCACACAGGTGAGTTGGGAGAAGCAGTAACAGTGGCAGGATGTTTGAACCAGCTGCAAGGATCTGGAGGCTGTGAACACTGAAGGATAAAAGAAAGGAAGGGAATGGAATGCTGAAAGGAGTAAAAGGTTTAAAATGAGCAATGGAGACTGTAGATCTAAATGTCAGGGTATATTTCCTAATAGTGATTTCTGTCAAGCTGTTGGATAATCCCAAAGGGAAGTGGTGGAAATCTTGTACATGAAGATGTTTCTCAATTTGGGTTTCGATGAAGGCAGCAGAAAATACATACTTACATAAAAACTCAGTTGAAACAGATAATCTCAGAGTACTTCCCATCTCTAAAGTGTGATTTATGCTATAAACACTGCCAGACCCTGCAAACTAATCTGTTGTACTAAAAGTGACTCAAACACGATTGCTTATATTTTTATACCCCTCATGATGTTAAACATTTGGCTTGCCAGGATGAGTGGGAGTATCCAGGACACACTTTACTGTGAATGGATTTCATGAACTATAATTACCAGGCAATAAATCCATACAAATGGGAAATGTCTCAGGCCTTGTGCTGGATAGTAGGAAAGGACAGGACCTGATTGTTTTGGGGCATCACATTTTTGTGTGAACTTGGAAGGAATTCAAACACCAGTGCTGCTTTTGAAGGGCCAGTTAGGGCAGAGGCCACAGATTTGTTCTTTACATTAACAGTAAAAAATGTATTTGCACAGCTATTTCTTGGATGGGAGCTTGCACAGAGACAGCTGGTTTTAATTAGGCAAACAGATGCAATAGCTGCACAATTACAACTTGATCATGAGCCCATGGAAGGCGAGGGGATCTTTAGCAGTCTGTATTTAAACTGCTTGTGCTGGACAGGATTGGACCTGCAGATGGGAAATCCTGCACTCCCCACAGCACTCCTAGGAAGCTGCTGAGGGTAAGATGTTTTTCCCATGGCAGACTCCATTTGTGCACCAGCATTCCTAGCTGTGGTTTGGTGGTAGGTACAGGTCTTGGTGAACAACCAACTCATTGGCTTTGCTGTCATTTCTTCCTGCTTCCAATGTGATAAAGGATGGGAGAATATGATTAGTATCCCTGGGCAATTCCCTGGCATCATTTTAGGGGAGAGTGCAGGTATTTCTTGTATGTTGCCAGAGGAGTTTGCTACTCATCATTACAGAAACTATTATGAGTGGTAATTATCATAATGCTCAAAAGGAGTTTTGTATTATTACAAATGGAATTTAAAATATATTTTCTTGCCAAAAAGAAATGAAAATACGATCTCAAATAAAGATCTGTGAATCTGTGACTGTCTGAGGCACAGATCCCCACAGTACCAAAGGACAGCCTGGGCTTATCACCCCAGTGAGGGCAAAAGTACTTCTGTTGTTAGTGGCAGCACAAGGGGTTAAGCCCCTACAATCTGTGACTCATTATTCTGTGTTTTTAAGTATTATTTTCCTCTCCCTGCTTTTTACAGAGGATGTGCAGGGTATCAATATGTGAGCATATATATGTGCATATCTGTGTGAGAACATGCACATGTACTTACAATTACTTTCCAAAGAAGTAATTATAAGCTCCCAGCAGTCCAAACTCTGCATTATCTTATTATCATCAGCCATTGGGCTGTAGTAGAACAACAACCTAGCACTGCTGAGGAGGACAAATACAAACTCAGCAAAGGCAAGACAGGCACTTGTTCATTCAAGCAATAGTGGAAAACCTCAGCTTTACCTGCCTGTCACAAAAAGCCATAAAAAGCTTCTTCAGGGGGTTCCTGTCCCCCCCTGCCACATCCCCAGATGCAGAACAGTGCAGGGCCTGTTCCCTGTGTCCAATAGAATGGAGAGGAAAATCTCCCAAGGCAGGGTCCAGCCCTCAGGCTCTGTCTGACCCTGAGATCAGCACCTCTGAGCTGGGCTCTCTTGCCTCCTCGCTCTGTTTAACATCACTGACAACCCTGTGTAGGAGGGCTGTTTCTGGCCTCTACAAGTGCTCATGAAGCTCTGCTCTGCTGATTAAAACGTTCAAAACAAACTGTGTCAGGTCCTGCCCTTCCTGGGGAAGTGTGCCCAGCCAGGCCAGCCAGCTGAGAGCCTCTGGAAGCCTGCACCAGAGAGAGCAGAGGCTGTGAGCCACTGGCCCATGGCTTGGAGGGCCACTTTATGCAAGATGGACTCAAACTGCTCCTCCACCAACATGAGTGTGACTAGGTGGCTGTCCAAAAACTCTCTAATCTTCAAATTAGAGTGGGAATCCCTTAATTCCTTCCAGAATCACACCCTTGCTATCCAAACATCCAAAGTTTGAGTTTCATTAGAAACTCATTGAGTTTCATTCCAGACCAAACCTTATATCATATTGAGTGATTACTGAATTTCTTTCTTTGGCTAGTTCCTTTTCCATTGCAGCTCCTGCTATGACTTTCCCAACACTGCCCTTTTTGTCAGTCTATATATTTTTCTGGTTGGAACTGTAGCTCTCTGGATAAGCAGTATCAAGTATTGCTTTGAATATTGAGCAATTACATGACAGAAAGCTCCTCCACAAAGCCAATGAAATGGTCCCTGGTGCACATACAGATATCAACAGTGCTTTGGTGCTCTGTTCCCTTTTGCTTTATTAACCCTGGCCCTGTGGGCATTGAGCAATGATCCAGATTATATCTGTGCTGCATGTACAGTGCATTCTGCTGGCCACTTCTCACCAGCCAGGCAAGACAGCACATTTCTGAAGCTGAGTACTTTACTTGCAAACACATCTTCATCAATAACATAAATTATTATCTTATGCTTGCAAACACCCATGGTGTATACGTGACTTTTCAGCCAAGAAAGGGGCATGCTCACACTAACCTCAATGTGGACAATTTGCTTCCCTAAGCATCTGTGCAGTGTTCTGCACCCTCTCTAGCAACTTTTATCTGCAATTAGTTCTTTATTGCTTCTTTCAAGTGAACTCTAGGGGATTTGTGCTTTCTCTTTGTGAAAATAAAGAGGATATTTTCTTGAGAGGGATTAAGAGAATGGTAGGAGAAAAAGCTGTCTGACAGAGAAGGGCTCACACTCTCATGCAGAAAAGATGATTTCAGTACCGTGCAATGGGCTTTATTTTTACTTCTGATGGCATCTTTGGGGCTTTGTTGGCTACATGACAGCAACAGATGAACAGTGTGTTACTCATCAAAAGCTACCTGGCACGATTAGCTAAAAAAAGAATAGAGCAGCAAAAAAAAAAAATACAGCAAAGAGGCAAGTGATGACAGCAGCCACATTTCAAATAAGATCATCTCTGTGTAAATGGTGTTTTGATGAAGAAAGATTAAATGATGTGCTGGACTGAGTGCAGTATGACTAATGAGAAGATTCACAGTTATAAATGATAGGAGAAAAAAATATTAGAAGGGACATAAACCACCAGGCATCCACACACTGGTGGATTGTTGTGAAAAAAAATTTGCTGATTGGCCAAAGATATTGCTGTTGGCTGGTTTTTTTTAATCTTCCTCTGAGATGTTTCAGCCCATTAGAACTATCTCCAGAGGATCCAGAGATGAAAATCTGTGACCAGAATTGTTTTGCAGCAGCTCCAGGCTGACTGCATGAGCAAGATAAATTTGGGCTGATTTCTGGCTTGTCCCAGTAAGATCCCAGCTGCCCACTATGACACTGCAGAGGGTAGAAAGCATCTTCCCATCTTTTCATGGCCAAGGAAGCACACTGACATTTGTCCAAGGGTGTATCCAACTGCAGAGATGCAGTTTGTTGCAGGATGGCAAAATCACAGGGAGTTGTTTGTGTAGCTGTACTTGGACAGGAGGGAGCAACAGGAACATCACAACCCCACTGCTTTTCCAGGGGAGCTGAATTTTTCAGTTATGTGATTAGTATTAACATTGTATTTCAAGTCTAAGCGTATTTCCTCATGAATTTGCCTCTATTTATTAGGCCTCTTAAGATGGGTATAAATTGTATTAGTGACATCTAATAATTAGTTCTATTTTTACAGAAAGTAAAACTGCAGCAGGAAAATGGCCAGGCAGGTGCTTAGTTTGGGGCTAGAACAAAATGAGTCCCCAGCAGCTGCCTAAGCAAGAAGCTTTACTGCCAGGTCCTTGAGATGACACAGGCTTTTCTTTCCAGTAGTTTCAGATTTACACCTCTCCACTATTTTGCTCTTGGTGTTTCCTTGGCTAAAGCAGAGTGTAACAATGGAGACCACTGAGAAAAGTTTCTGGATGGCTGCTCCAGCTGCAGTGTAAGCAAACAGTTTTGTTATGTGGAGTTGTTCAGATAAATACCCCGAGGTCAGTACCCACGCTGGCCAGCAGAGCTCAGCCCGTTTCAGTGGGATATGGCAAAACTGGCCACAGGGCTCTTCCCTCACTCTGAGCAGTGCAGGCACAATTATGTTGGGATTGCAAGACCCTGGAGAGCCCAAAGCAGAAGGAAGATGGAGACACAGCACCTGGCAGCTCGAACCGAGCCCTAACGCCCATCCTGAAGCACCACACACAAAACAAACCACCTTTCCTTTCTGGCAGAGATTTTGGCCACTGGTCCTGATGGCATTTGACATGCAAAGGACTCAAATAGCAGGAAAAATGCTGCAAGAGAGGGAAGAGGTCTCTGCGTTTATCAGTTAAGTTGTTGTATTTCAGGACTTATCCAAAATCTAATGGATCAATGGGAATCCTTCCAGTAACTTCTGCTGGGATTTTATAAGGCTTTAATTAATGGTCTGGATGCTGGGATTGTGAGTGTTCCTCTCACAGCACCACTCAGAGCTGTGCCTCCAGAACAGACTTGAGCAAACATGGCTCCTCAAGCAACATTTTGCAAATGGCAAGAAATTAACTCACTTGGGAAGTTCTTGATAACAAATATTTGTCTCCAACTGTCTGAAAGTTGTCTATTATAAATGGAGGGTGAAGAAGCCATTTTTGACCCTGTTTCTGACTGAGTTCCAGCTGTATTAGGTTTAAGGCTAGTTTTCTGATAAGGGGTAAATGTTTAATATTAAGAATAAAAATGTCTTAGAAATAAGGAGCTCCTGGTAGTTAATGTGAATGTTTGGCACAGGATTGCAAACTGCGTCTGACTTGGAGGAGAAAGAACATGTAAAAAGGTTCAGCTTCTCCTGCAGGTCTCATTTTTCCTTGGGGTGTACCAATCAAGCTGCTACCCTGATTCCCTAAGTTTCTTTTTCCTCCTTGTGCATTTTGAGGAATCTCTGCCCTCTCTTTTTTAACCACACTGCTTATTTGCCAAAAAAAAATTCTCTGCTTGCCCACCCCATGTGTCTTCTCCAGCAGCCACAAAGTCAGATGCATTCCTTAAAAGCCAGACAGGGTTTTAGTAACCAGCTAGTCAAGAGAGGCTGGTATTGAGTGGTAGCTTGTGGGTACTCATACCTGCTTGCACCCACAAACAAGGCCCTGCAATCTCAGCCTTATATTGGAAAATAACGGGGTTTTAAACCACAGAGCTGCAGGCACAAAGCTGTGGTTGGGACTGGGCTGAAAGAGCAGTGCCTGTCCTGGGGAATGTCACTTTGTTTATGACTGACTCTCTGTGCTTCCAGTGATGTGTGAGAAGAAATGATAGTGTGTACTCTATAGGAGTGTGTGTGTATGTGTGTGTGCACTCAGAGACAGGCACATTTACAAACAAGGCACAGAACACATTGCAATGCTTGAAAACACTCCAGTGTGCCTATGGACATCTTGTTCTCTCGTTCTGTCCTTGAGGTATCAGGTTTCCTTGTTTACAGTCTGCCTCATTCAGGATCTGGAATTCCTAAAGAGCAGCAAAACCCTATCATGTGACTGAAGGCTGATTTCCAGGAAAAGCGGAAGGGGTTCTAGGAAAGGTCGGTTCTCATGTTTTCAGTTGTTTCCTTCAAGAATACAGAATGAAAGAGATGAAGTCAACATCAAGTCCCTGATCCTTTGTCTCTCTGCTGAGCCTGGAATGAGGTCTAAAGCAAAACCCAGTGCTTGATGCAGAGTTCCTTAACCTCCACATATTTCTCCCCCTCTTTAAAGGTTTACTGACATGGGGCATTTCTCACAGAGTGGGATTTCTGCCTCCAGGATGTCAGTCCTCTCAGTGGCTTCTTTATCTTCTGAGGTGTTGTTTTAGCATGTGCTGTCACAAGTGGTCATAACCCTGCTTGTGACACCACTAACAAGACCAATGGCACAGATCCAGGCTACAGTACATGCAGGGAGAACTGCATTAACGTGGTAACAGAGAGCAAACAAAGAGGAAACTGCAAACAAAACCAACAGCCCCGAGGTCACATATTCCAAAAGCATCAATGAGAGCATTCCTAAGCTTGTTTTGTTGGGCAAGAGCAGGACCAATGAACATGATTATATAGGGTTATCTAGATGAATGGCACCTGTGTCTCTGGCCTGGGCTGTAGCTTCAAAGACCCTGCACTATGCCATGCCTGGAGTGCCTCTCCTGGCTGTGCCCCACAGGTCCCAGGACATGAGAATCCTTCTTTTTGTGGTGGGACATGCCTCACTTACTGCACTGTGTGATTTGTCCTGGGTGAAGCCTTGGCCATGGGTCTCTGTGCTAAGCAGAAGGCTGCTGTGCTGCCAGGCTGCACTTCCATGCCAGTCTCAATCAAGAGATCTGACTTTTTTTTCCCCCTGAGATCTGATCTGATCTGCTATCAGCTTGGATCCAGCCTGGTGGATCAATGGAAGTTATGACACTGCACAGATTTGTTTTTCAGTGGCATTGATGAACCAGTGTTGCAAGATCCTCAGCTCAGACTCAGAGTCTGGCTAACTGATGGTTGTGAAATTTCCAAAGGCGACAAGGGGGAAAAAAGCAAAAAGGCAAAAAACCACTCTCCCCTATGTTGCAACTCTAAGTGCAATCAGTTGCAAATAATAATTCCCTCTTTGGACACTCAGATTCATTTGAGTTGGATCCACAGAAAGTAATTTCTATATATATCAGCTGGATGTCTGACCTGAGGGTTAAACCAAAAAATTTGCTTGCAGAAAAGTTGTGAATGCCAAATTCTGGCATGGCAGTCCAAGTTCTGCCCTTGACTAATATAGGTTGTCTCAAAATTGTGAGCATGTTGAGCAATTGTTCAGGGGAGGTGAAGATCTTACCCTTTGTGAAGAACCTCTGTAAGCTAGAACACCAGCAATGAGAACCAGAAATGGAAATATTTGGTTAAAGAGCAATACTGTAATGAAGATTTTTACTGTGAGATAGCTCCCAGGACTGCACTGGTGCTTCAAAGCATTCTTCCTCATCTTCTTGGGCAGCTGTTACTTTAGTTTCTCTGTGCCATTGATAAATGAGAGGCCTCCATCACCCTCCATCAGTGTTTCAAGAAAAGAAAGAATTCACAATGTGATTTCAGGTTCCCGGAAATCCCCTACAATATAGGCCAGAAAAAAAATTATTCCAATCTTCTCCCATCTAAAGTAATTTAATTTCTCACTATTGTGAAATGTCCATAAAAAACATTTAAGATATTTTAAGTTCTTTTAAATGTTGGCTACCTGCAGGATCATGTCATGCATACCATTGCTTTATGGACATTCTTTCTTAGCAGAGTTTTCATTTAAATTAACTGAGATAAATTGCAAGAGGAAATGCTTATTAATGATAGCTACACCCAAGAGAAGCCTCATGAAGATTTTTTATTAGGATCATTGTAGCAACAAGAGGATTGTGCTATGCTGTGATGATCTAATGATCACCACTTTACTCACTCAGTGGAATTGCCACTGTGGGTGACCTTCCTCTCAGCAAGGGTGAAATGTAGCACAGAGCAGGCTCCTGATTCACCTTCCCTTACCTCAATGGGCCTGACCTCAGTGACTTTTCCAGGGAAGAGCTAAGCTGGTCCCTCATCTGAATCTGGAAAATCAGGTGTAAGAGCAGGCCAGAGCCCTTGGTACCTTTTCATGCAGAAAATAATGTGCATAGGCAGTGTATCAACCACTGAGAGCAGTGCTTAATACCTCAGGGAGTGTTCAATTTTTCCTTGACAAGTACCTTGATTATCAGACTTCTGTATTTGTAACTGGTGCTACACTGGACTCTGAATATCAAAACTAATGCCAAGGGAAAGTGACATTAATTTTTGACTCAACATTTTCATCAGTGCTAAGCTGACTGACACTGCACCAGCTGGGGCAGGAGTCTGATCCCTTTGTACTTCAGATACTGCTTTGAACCATAAAATCAAGCAGGGTCACGCAGATAGTGAGGTGCAGAGTGAAGGTGTCACAGTGAAGAGTTAATAGTTCCTTTGAGTTTTTATGACTCCCGTTTTACAAAGAGTGGTCATGTGCTTGTTGTTTTGAAATTTACTCCTGTTTTTTCTGTTTCCTAGATCTGTCTTTGTGGTGGCCACTCCCAGAGCAATCAACCTGGAGGAAATTAATGTCTGAACTGATGAAGCTCAGTTTTATTCTCAGCTTCTCATTGGAAATATGGAAGTTTTTCTTCTATCTGCGTTTTCCCCAGGGTGTTTCTAATTAAAGATCTGTGGTTAATTCTGGCTGCTTTGGTGTGTCAGCTCTTCCATGTCATCAGCACATATCCCATTACTTCTAGGATCAAAAAAGCACATGTAAAATTTGCCAGGTAGCCTTTCTGTTTCCTCATGTACACAGGTCCTGTGTTTAAATTCTGAGCCAGGTGTGATTTCAGTGAACCAGGAAGTTGTGATAACACCATAGATAGGGACTATAGAAAAACTCATTTAAGCCAACAAGAGCTGAGTCTGCAGCACCTGGTGCTGCTGAGACCATGCACTAATCCCTGGTGCTGGGCTTGCTCTATTGAGTGGGTACAATATTAGGTCATGTTAAGCTACTGTGGATGGCTTGTGTCCACATAGGGTGAGTACCTCTGTGTTATATGTTCCTACATTTCCCATTTGTGTGCAAAAATGTCTTGGGACTCTCTTCTGCTTGTTGAGAGGAGGATTTTGATGAGTTCAGCCTGGTTTCTCTTTCCCCATCTTTAAAGGATGGTCACGGAATATTTTAGTTCCGGAAAGAGAATCTTTTAAACTTCCCATGTCAGCTGTGGACTCTAGCCTGCACAGAATGAACAGTGTCAGCAAGAGAGAACGAGGTCTGGGGTTATG
The DNA here is from genome assembly GCA_013396995.1 of Dicaeum eximium. NCBI lineage: Eukaryota > Metazoa > Chordata > Aves > Passeriformes > Dicaeidae > Dicaeum > Dicaeum eximium. The sequence goes on from VWZP01003801.1 coordinate 991,352, forward strand.
AAAACAGCCACTCAACACCAATGAGTCCAACAATGGACCTCAGGAAAGCTCTGTGATCCTACAGAGACAGGAGTGACATGCTTCCACACCAAAGCACAGAAGGCTGGCAGGGGCAGGAGCAGCAATGTTTGGATGCATGAAGACTCCTCATTATGAAAACCTTCCCCAAACAAGGAAAAAATAAAGTGTTTCAAAATGTGAGCCCAAAGGAAAAACAAACTGACGTCTAACAAAAGACTTATTTTCTTCTCCCATGGAGAGGTATCTGCCACTTACTCGAGCTGGCAAGGCAGCGTCTCAAAGGCAATTTAACCAAGTTGCATAAGGCCTTGGCTGGGTGGCTGTAGAAATATAGGGCCTCTTATCTGAACAAGAGCTGGCCACAGCTGCTGCAGATCGTAAAGGAATTATTTCTGTGCCTGTCAAACATCTGCTTTGTAAGCAAACAAAGCGGCTGAAACACTGGTGCTGCACATGACATGCTGCAGCTCATGGGGCAGAGCCAGGAGCCAATAAATCGAACCTTTTTTCCCCCTGGCATCAGAAACCTGATGTCTCATGAGTGTCTCAGATAGACAGACAGGCCCCAAACCCTCTGTGTTATACAGACCTGTCCCTTGTCTTAGGAAAAGAGCCAGTGTGGTCCAAGCACTGATCTCAGTGTCTGGTAAGCTGTAAATCATCTACAGCTGTTAGGAGCATTCTGACATACAGCCTACAGAACTACATTTATTTGCTTTCTCACTACCCATTATATGGAATTATTCCATGTAAACATGTGTCGACTCAAAAAGGCTGATGCTAAAAATCGGGATGTGCATTGGAGCCCTTTGACATGACACATCTTCTTCCTCTCCTGCTTTTCCTCTCTTTGGCATTGCTATATTTTTCCTCTACAAACCAGTCACAGTGCATCTTCTGTTAACCAAACCAGCTGCTTTTCTGTACCTCTGGTGCCTCCCCATTACCAAAACTCCCACACCAATTGGCACAGTAATTGTGGTAGCACAATAAATGCCCTCTGAGAGCCTGGCCACAGGGAGTGGGGGATGTCTGTACACTGGGTGAACAGAACACTTTGTGCTCCCTGTGTGTTTTTAGGCTGCCACCAGTCCCATAAAACCCCATGGTAAGTGCCTATTGCTGTGTTTCTTTGCATGTGTGCAACGTGAACCTGGGTCTGGAACATGAACCTTCTCTCCCAAAATGAAGATGCTGTGGGAGAACCCAGTCCAAACATAAGGACTGGCCACCATATGAGGACACTGATTTTGTGTTTTCTTCACTCAAAACTTTCCTTCTTTGTGCTCTACCAAAACCCACTAGCACTTAAGGAGGAGGATGGTGACTGTGAATGGATGAACAACCAGACAAATTAATGTAAAATGTTGACCTGAGGTCTCTCCTCTGTTTTTCCCCTGGCAGACTTCCAAGTGTTCCTGCAGTGTGTTCCTGAGCTGTTTATCCACGTCTTTTTGAAAATATCTTAGTTCAATGTGACACAGCTCCACATATTCTTTATATGTATAATCAAATGCAAACAATTAAGATTGCCTAACTGAGCTCTGTGCCAACAGGTAACTGCAGTTCAAAGGGCCTTTTACGCAGTTAACACATTGGACAGCGTTTCCTCCACACCCTTCAAACAAAGTTATGGTGTAACATCTAGCAGAACTTTCCTGTCAAAATCTCCAGGTCTAGGCTGAGCTCTCAGGGCAACTGCCTGAGCCCCCAGGTCGTGAAGGACACCTCTAGGCTGAGCAGAAAATCAGTGCATGATGTTCAGTTTCCAGCTGAAGAGATGGGGATGGATCCATTTCAGGCTCCTGCAAGGCCACAAAGCTATTGCCAGGTCTCTGTGTGTCAGCTGGAAGCCAACAAAGCAGTATCACCTTGCAATGGAGACAATCTTATCAAGGCCTTCCAGCTAATTTCCATTCCATTTTTATGTTGCTGCAATTTTTATCTCGTTATTCTCAGTGACACTGGGCAGAGGAGGTGTTAATATAAAGGAAGATTGTGTTTCTAGTCACAGCTTAACACTATAGGCAGAGAGAGCTGGGTTTTGTTATAGGGTTTGCCCTAGATCTGGGTTAATTAGCATCCCTTTGACTCATGGCTTTTAAACTGCAATGTGGTGTGAGCAGTCATGCTTAACTGTGAATTTAAAATCATTCCCATATTTGAAGTTCTTTTTCTGGAAGATGCAGGTGCAGGTGGCCTGGCTACACTTGTCCTAGGAGAGACCACCTCCAAGTGTCTGCTCAGACACTGTATTTCAAAGATTTGCATAGTTAAGTTGGTGCTCATCATCCACGTGGGTAGCTGGGTTTAGTTCAGCCGGGGCTGGAGGTGCTGCTTGGCCAGACTTGTGTGAATGGAATCTCAATCTTCAAAGAAAGGAGAGCAGCAGGGAAGAGATTCAGCCAAGGACTGGCTGTGAGATGTGGGGCTTTTCAGCTCCCAGGTCCAAATCCAACGGAGTTAAGAGAAATCAGATGGCTTTCTTGCCATCTGGCAGCCAGCTGGGAGCTTGTTTGCATTCTATAGGTGAATTTGACTATTAAGTTACAGGACAAATGATTTCATCAGCTCTAAGGACAAGCTGGGAACAGTGAAGAAAACTGAATAAATTGCATCAACCTAGGGCAGTGCTGTGGTACTTTAAAGGAGTGATGTGTGGGAGGAGTGAACTAAGTCTCAGTCTTGCAGCTTCCTTTTTCAACAGAGGAGGACAGACTTTACAACACCAAGCCTTCTTCCTGGGAAATTGGGTAGGTCAGAGCTTTCTGTCAACCCTGTGGTCCTTTCCATGAAACTGATGATTCTGATGCATGGGGGAAACTCACAGCCCTAACCACACATTTTCTTTGGTTTGAGAAGGCAGGTTAACCTCCCCGTGGAACAAAGTTTCATTTATTCTTCATACTCACAGTAAAGATGGATGTGAACTCAGGGGAGAGGGAGAGGTAGTTCTACAGGATGGCCAGAGCAGGATACATACATACTTGTGGCTGTGCAGAAATCTTATAAAAACTGCATTAACAATGTGCTCTGGCCTTGTATCACCTCATGCTTTTCAAAGCTATGCAGTACCTCAGCTAGTGGCCATTTCACAGTAGCCCATGGCTTCTTCTGCACTGCAAGAATACAAGCCTTGAAATGCCTGAAGTACTCTGCTAATTTGAAAACAGATCCCAAGACATTTCACAGTTTACCAGGAGGAGAAAGGGGCTTCCAAATTTCTGCCCATCCCCTTCTCAGCCCTGGGCAAAGCTGTCATTTCCCCACAGGCTCCAGAGCCTGCTTGTGATAAATGCTGAGGCACTGGTGCACTCCTCTCAGGGAGTCAGTCAGCAGCCCTGGGCAGGACACTGGGAGGAAAGGAACTCTTTTCTAGCAATTTCTCACTTTCCTTCTTCCCTTGTGGGAGCTGAGGGATGGTGGCTGCAGCTGTCAGGTTGAAATTTTGTGGTTGTGGGAGAATTTCTGGACATTTTCATTTGGAACCGCAGTCCCAAGCCAAGGCTGAGGCTTCTGCAGTTGTTAAAAGGAGGGAAAAAAAAAAAAAGTCAGAGCTTTTGCATTAAATGAAGCAGTAATTCATGGGAAGTGTCCCAGATTAAGAGAAGAAAACAACAGCACCACCACCCCCCAGCAGTCCCCAAACTGCTGTTATCCACATTCAGTATTGGCAAATAAGATTTAATCTTGGATTGTGTAACTGAAGAAACTGAGGCAGGGAGTGATCAAAAAATCATTGAGAGAATTTAGAATGTAATCTAAGGGTCAGGGTGGAGTTTTGGTTAGAACTGATGATTTTGGGTGTCTCAGTGCAAGACCTCTAATAGAATCTGGTGTGTGGTTTTTGGGGGTTTTATTTGTTTGTTGTTTTGGGGCTTTTTTTGCATCGGCCCTGTCTGTGTACCCCACCTTGTTCCCTTTCTCCACGGCAGGTGTGCACTCCTGCCTATGAGGTACATGGTGCCTTTTCAGTGCACAATTCCAGGTGCTGTAGAAGTGAATTGTCTGAATAATACATGTATTTGAAAAATTCTTACCTCGCACCCACCTTCAGCAAGAAAGAAAAATTTCTAACCTTGCACCCACTTTCTTCCTTGAATAAGAAAAGCTACCTGCGGGAAAGAGTTCCACCTACACATACCCTAAAGGCTGGTTCAGAGAAACCTACTTAGCTTTTGTCTGCTGTAGTACACAGGTGAGAACGGGCTGCCAAGGACTTGCTCTTTCTAAAATACACAATTCTTGTGCAAGGAACAGCAGATGTAGCTACAAACCTGCCAGAACGTCTCTTTCTCGGTGTGAGCGGTGCGTGCTGCTGAAACTGGGTCTCACTTTAAGGAAATAGCAGATGGGACTGTGAGAGGGACAAAGAGAAGTGAACCCCAGCGTGTTTGGCATGTTAATGTGGGCTCTGAGAGCTCTAAAGGGACTGTCCCAGAGGCCAGTTTTGGCTTGCCACAGGTAATAAAAGTCTGCAGTCATGAAGAACTAAATGTACAAGTTTATTAAAACACGAGTAGACTGTTTCTTTCTCGAGGAAAATTTCTCGTCCTCTTTCATCGCACTTTATAGAGCACGCTGAGACACAATGGAGAACACTGCTGGTCTTGTTCGGAAGCAGGGAGTGCTCCTGTGAATGGGAAAGCTCCATTTGAATTAATCATGGGTGATTAGGCATCTAATAGGCTCTGCAGCTCTTTAGAGCTGAGGTCCACAGCAGTAGCTGATGCTAAAGCTGTGTGTGTGACAGTGAGTAGGAGCTGTCCTGCCAGAGCTCATGTCCAGCTCTCCCTGCAGGCGTGCACAGGGGTTTTGTTTCCATGGCCTCACAATTTCATACTTTGACCAGGTTATGTCTCACAGCTGTCTGCATCATCACTTATTCTTTCCCTCGAAACCAGGGTTAGTCAGCACTCTCTGGGCTTTTTTTGGGAATGGCAATAAATTATGGAGTTGTCAGGAGTGTGTGTGTCTAGAAATAATAACAGTAAAATCATCACCCAAAAGGAAAGGTTGAAATTCACAGGATTTTGTGTGTGTGTGTGCTTGCTTTTATGAGCAAATAATGGATGCATTAAAAAAATTACCCAGACACTGTTGGGAACATGCTAAGTGAAATCTGTGTTTGCTCTGTGTGTGTATGTATTTGTCTGGGTGATTTTAAGTGATGGGAGAAGAAAACACACTGAACCACTGCTTTGTAGAAGTCTCCCAAAGCCTCCCAAAGCTGTTTCAGATCTAGGCTTAAGGACTAATCTATTCAGCCCCTCCTCTGGGGAGTTCCATGAAAGAACTTTTTTCTGCTGGCCATCTCTCTTTATGCTGCTCCGTGTACTTATTGTGAGGAAGAAAGATCTTGTTGTCTCACATCTAAATATCTATTTCAAAGTGAAGTAAAAAGCATGAGACGTCTTTTTGTTCAGCATTTGTACAGCTCCTGCTCAGCAGGACTGCTTGTGATTGAGATCCTTGATCTCTATATCAGCACAGAAATCCAGTAAAATAAGCTGCTACCTGGGGCAGGGCAAATTCCTAAATCTGACCGATGCAAAAAAGCAAAGCTCTTCAGATGCCAAATAGACCATCTGTTAATGTGCTATGCCAAGTTTCTGGAAGACCAGCAATGCAACTCAGATTTTGAAACCATCTGAAACATTGCATAGATAATAGTTTGTGATAGGAAACTTTCAAGGTGTGAGTGAAGCTGTAAAAGGTCCTGCTGTGGAAATCACAGTATCTGGGAAGGGAGCAGTCAGACAAGAGCAGCTCAGCTGAGTCCCCTGACTCCTGCTGATGCTGCTGGACATGTCTCAGGGCCAGGCACTTGAGGAGAGGCAGCTGCATTTCAAAAGTCTGTGCAGTCTAGAGGGCTCTACTCAACCCTCCTATTCATGCTCTTGGAGAGAAACTCTCATGAAAGTACCTTTGCTGAGACTCACTTAACACGTGAGTCTGCTGCAATGATTCATACACAGGAAGGCACAGATCCTTCATCCCCTCTGAGTACTTGTTTGCATCCTGATGGCTTTTAAGAATGAATAGACTATGAGGTGCTAAAAGCTTAGCCCAGGCTGAGTGGGTGGAGGAAAGGGAATATTGCTAAATGAACACTGTGCTATTTATTGCTGAGTGGATGCTTCCTAGATGGTAAAAAACAAGTCTTCTTTTTTTAATTTTTTTTTTTAAGGCTGCTTCTGGGAGGTAAGATGCACCAGGATAAGTTCCAGCCTGACAACAGTGAGAAGGTGGCCACGGCACTTGTTTAAAATTGCTGCTCCCATATGTGAGCTGGGGTTAGGAAAGCTCCAGGCTTGTGCTGTCCATCTGAATGCTTGTACTTCCCTAGTTCCCCTTTTGTGTGATTATGAGCTTAACCCTTTGGTGGTTTTGCTTTAATATGTGCTATATTTGAATACTTGTTAAGTGTCCCATGTGGATGCAGGTAGAAATGGAAAGCTCTCCAGACTGCAGTTTTTCTCCGAAGTAAAGAACCAAATTAAACAGGTGCTGCAGATCCATCCACGGTGGCTTTACCAACAGGGTTGTTGGTTTTTTTTCCTACAGTTTCTGCTCCGATTATGTGACCATACTTTGCTCACTTCTGTTTTGTGGAGGGAGAAACTTCTCAGCCCTCACTCCAGAGGCCGTGGCTTCAGCCCTGATTCCTCAGAGTGGAGTGTGCCTACCCTAGTTTCCTCAAGTGTGCTACAAAACCTGCTGGTTTCTGCACTGAAATTAGGTACAGGCCTGTTTTCTTACAATGGGTTATGTCAAACCACAAGTGTTCAAATTCTGCAGAGCAGTAATTTTCCCAAACTGAGCTTCTGCTTTCCTGCGACGCATCGAGGCGAGGTAAATGGCAAGAAACAAAGCAAGTTTAATGTAATGGGGATGACAGCAGGACAGATGGCTGGTGGTGGATCACTTACTGCAGGCCTGAGAATGCCAGCTTCTGGGTGGAGATGGGAGCTGAGAAAGGGCTCAGTTAATCTGGCTGGAGGCTGAGCTGCTGTGGGAGCTCCACTGTGGTTGTGGTGTGTGTTGTCTCTGAAGGTGCCTGTACAAGAGTGATCCTTCTTCACATAAACACCTTCCCTCTCAGGCAAACAAAGCGGTTTGTGCTCAGACAAGTATTTGCAATTCTCCCCTTTTGTAATTAATTTTTCAGAATGTTGTTGCCATTCATCTGTGGAGAAGAAGTAACACCATCCACCCACAAAGAAAGGGCAGCAAAGGGTCCACGATCTCTTCAGGCTAAAAATTGTTTGTTCAAAAGGTTTGGCAGCTGCTTTCAAATATCAACAATCTCCACAAAAGCATGGGATGGGTGATAATGGATATGAGGTGTTTGGTTGGGTTTTTTCAGCCTGTTTCCCTTGTACCCCTTGACCTGCCTCTGCTGTACCCTGCCCTTCATGTGCACACCTCTAAAAGACAGGGCCAGTGCTCATGAGCAGCGTGTGCTTGGTGGGACAAGTCAGGGGAATGTTTTCTTTCAAGGCAAAGAGAGTGCTGGTAGATACTGTCCTTGATTTGTTCCCTTTATACCACTGTAGATGAAATTTTCAGATTTCTCCTGGGTATGGCACTGGGTGAAGGACTCACCTGTGTTAATTTACTTGGGCTGTATACAGCACTAGACAGCAGCATCAGCATGGTAAGACAGATCCAGAAACCTCATCACAGACCAGTAAGGGGACAGCACAGACTCATCTACATGCTGCTGTCTGCACCACTGCAGTGAGCAAATTTTCTCTGAATTCCTGCATGCAGCTCTGCAGGTAAAGTTCCTCCCAGCATGGTCTTGCCTTCCAGTGCACCCATTGTTTCCAAACACCTCATGCATATAATCCCTTGCTGCTTTTTTTCCTAAATAAAGTGAGGAAATTTCCTGCTAATTGTAGCAAAATCCAGCAAGACTTTTCCAAAATTCTCTCTCTCCTTGGCTTTTATTTATGGCATTTCTAATTTCTCCACAGGGAACTGTTAACTGAGCTGGACCTAATTCATTAGGTGCAATCCTTTATATTGCTGCTTGCTACTGAAGTCTTTGCCCTGCTTGGAAGCACAGGCCTGTTTTGAATGACAGAAGGTTTTGAGCTGGGTTTAGTACAGGAATAAAATTCAAATGGAGATGGGAAGAGAACACATTATATGATTTTTGTGCTTCAGAAGCAAAATGGCCACATACAACTTGAAAGTTGTTTGAAGACCCAGCATTATTTCGTTTTATAGCAGTTTATTCTGTGTTGTATCCTACTGAGAGGGACAGATTGTTAACCAGGGAGTTGAGATTTGAAGCTGGGAGTGGATTCAACCCACTCTGGTTCTTAAAGGTGACAGATACCAAGTGGTGAAGTCCCTTCTGGAAGGACTTGTGGTCTCCCACAGGAGATGTGAATGTGGTATCTCCATCCTGCTGAGCACAGCTGATGGGCTTTGGGGCTTTCTGCTGATTCCACTTCACCAAAGACCTTCCTGCTCTCCTGTAAAGTCAGAGTAGGTAGGTGGCAAGGGCAGTGTGTTCTGCCCTGGGTTTGTCTCCGTGTGGAGTCTGAGCCAGCTGAGGAAAGGCTCCCCCATGGCCGGGAGAGGGGCTGGGCTCCTCACAGTGCTGGTGCTCTGCTCAGAGCCAAGGATTTCCCTTGGAGCTAGGGCAAGCAGGCAGGTTTATACAGAACTTGAGCATGCCTCAGGAGGTGTAGATATTTTCCAGGAAATTTGCTTTTCATAGTGAATTCTTCTGGGCTTTTCCTTAAGCTGCTGTACTCCCTGGCTTTAGGTAAAGAAGAGGTTTCAGACTAATACCCACAAAATAGCCACAGCTATAGTAAAGCTTCATGTGTCTGAAGCACAGGAATGCTGATTTCTTTCTTCCAGCTTAGTACAGGGAATCAGCCAAGGGGGGAATGAGATACAAAATACAAATACCAAAAAAAGGCGGCTGAAATAGGGAAAATATGCATGGGCCATAATTAATTCTATCTCCCCTCCAAATTCTGAAGATTGCAACTGAGACCTCTTGAAGGCAAGAAGGCTTAAACACCCAAACTGAATTCTTGATCTGTGGAGAATTACATTCTGAGTAAAACTTAGTGTACACAATTACAAGTCCAAACCTTTGCTGGTATAAATTATCACAAGTCCAGTAACTGATGGTGACCCAATTCAGACTTGCATGCATCTTCTTTCTGCTCCATTTACACATTGCTGTACCTCAGTTTTATCAGATCTGTGACTGCCAAGTGACAGAGAGAAAGAAGTCAAATGATAGGGGGATGTCTCTGTAGAGCCTGTTTGAGTGCTGAACATCAGAAGCTTCTCTGACTCTTTCAAAATCAGACTTACTTACTTTGTAGCATCTATCATTATGCAATGCATTCTTTTCAGCCCTTATAAACTTTTAAGGGTCTATAAATTACTATACAGGACACAGTAATGTATTGCCTGCACCAGAAATTACACAGCAAGCTGCTGATGGAATTAGAGTGGAATTCTTTGTACTGTGTGTACTATGGAGTGCTGTCTACTGTACAATAAATCACTTAATGCTTCTGTTTAGCAACACCTGATTGAGTAATAAGGTGCAAAGCAGCACATGATGAGATAATTTTATGTATGGTTTAAAACCCTCTAAAGCTATAAGGCAAAGTAGGTATCTTATATTTAGAGTGACCTGAGTCATTGTAAGTAATGCTGACTGCCCACATTCCAGAGCTTTAGTCACCTTGTAGAGTTTACTGAATCAGGACTTGTCTGTGGATCCCTTTGTCTGTTTGAGTAATTGCACTGAAGGTAGTAACACTTGTTAATAAGGTACAACTTCTGGGAATTGGGTCAGATCAGGCCTTGTAGGATGTTTTGTATCGTTACATGTTGTTCTTGAAACACGAACTTGTGCTGATACCTTTCAGTGCTGTAATAGCTGTAATTAGTGGCAGCTCTTCTCTCATGTCTTTCCCATGCAGATTTTCTGGTTAATTCTCCTGTTGATTCTTCCCAGGATGTCTCATGGGAGAGGTGCTCTGCCACTTCTGAGCAAGGCAGATGTGTCAAAACATGCTGAAGAAGCATCTTTACACTAACACAGTAGGAAAGTGCCTCTGAATATGATGCAAAGGTCAAAACTTTAACTCTTTAGACTGAACGAGCTGAGATGTTTGTAAGCAACCAGAACGTGGTACAGCCCAGTAGGAGAAGGTGCAGTACAGATGGGATTAGAAGCAATTAAAACATCTGTTCATCTGCAGAAAGCTCTGCTCTTAAGTGTTTAATGCTGCAGTTGCCAGCAGCAGAATGAGGTTGCATAACTGGCCTGTCCTGCTCAGGTGTGTGTGCCTTGGATGAGGCACCAACCACCCTGATGCTCCCCTGACCTCAGGGTGTCCTGGCTCACAACCCTCCATCCCTCCTTCTGTCTGGTGAAGGCTCAGCCCTCAAAAGGAGAAGCCAAAATAGCTCTTCAGTGCAGAGAGGTTTGTAGTCCTTCTCAAACTCTGAAGAAATGTTTGCGCTAGGGGGTGAAACAGGAAAGTTTTTGTTGTGTTGTTTTGGCGTGTGTTGGTTCACTTGTCAGACAACAGTTACACAACTGTGCCCTGCTGGATCCCTGCTGAAATGTGTGCTTGGATCTCACTCTACCTCCTGTGCCATTGCATGTTCCAGCTTCTCTTGGTGGAGGGAGGCTCCAGCAGTGGCCATTGCTCGAGTTTTGCATTCTGTCTGCTGCAGGTGTGCTGTAGAAGCCTGAGGACAGGTTCTGCTTTCATGGAGAAGCTCTGAAGCTCGGCTGATTATCAAAGTGGCTGAGGCCGAAGCTGTTGTGCACAGCAAAGTGAGCAAAGGTGTTGGAGGAGCAAGGAGCTTCTCTGAGAGGGCCAGGTGTCATTGTGACCTTGCTTGATCACTGTTGTATGTAAGTGCCTTTTGGCAGGCAAATTAATTCAAGCACTGACATAACCAACAGCTGAGAAATCACACCTAGTGTTTGCTTAACCTGTAGGTTTTGGGGGACTGCCTCAAACAGAGTTGATTTACTCCTGAAATGAATACTGTTCAGGTCAAATTGTTAGCTCCTGGTTTCTGCTGGGTAATTCTGACCTGTTTGCTCCAGTGTTCCTTTGAATTCATGATAACCAAAGCAAGATGTGTGCACCACAGTTGGAAGAGGTGGGGAAACTGTGAGGACTATAGAAACTGGTATGAGAGCATATTAAGGGAGGAAGTGGGTGATTTTCTGTTGCATGTGCAACTTCCTGAGATTACTCTGCCTAGGGCAGTTCCAGGGAGGGGGAAAAAGTGCTGAACAGGGTTATAAAGGCTGCTTTGATTATGAACCTGCATTATGCTGACTTAATTCACCATTTGTCATCAAGTTCATTCAGGTTCTCACAATGTGCAAAGCCTTTGTAGCCACTGGGAAGTGGGGCTTGCCCCACTGAGCTACTGTGGCCAAAGTATTTAAGAGACATAAAAGTCTCTATAAGTTTGTTGTGATAGCTTGTGTACTGTGAGATTTGTTCTCTCCTTTTCCAGATTCTTGGTCTGTAGTTTAATAAACACAACAAATTTACATTCCTAGCTGTTTCTAATTGAACTTGGTGAAGCAAAATTACTCTCAAGAAGTAGTGCTGCCTTACACAAACCTGGCCTTTCTACTGCATTCATTATTTTCCATTCCCATGTCTTGACCCCTTCAACAAAACATTTTTCTTCATTCTTCCATAGACCCTTCTATCCTGCCTTTCTCCTTAGCAGTTAGAGTACAGATAAATATAATATCTTGCCTTAATCTGATCAGGGAGATGGTTAAATTTTTATTAGCCATTTACAGACTCTCTAAAATATATTAACATACAGACAGAGGAAAAGAATTGCTGAAGAAGCAGCAAGATCAAGGTTAAAGCTTGATGTGGTTAGTTAAAAATAAATTGAACAATGGACAGTGAAGGATGTATGTCTAAGAAAGGAATTCTTGGCAGTTATGAAACTCTTTGACAATTGCTAGTTTTTTGCTAAGGAGTAAAATGGAGTTGGTTAAACCAGAAGCATTTCTAGGGCCAGGCTGTAAAGCTGGGATCCAAGAGCGAAGTTCTCCAGAGTCCAAGTGCTACATTCTGGAAGGCTGACTTAGATCTTTCTCTTTAAGACTGAACATGACTTGTTTTTCCAAGGAGCACATCCCCAGGGCTGTGTTTCTGCTGCAGTGGGCTGAATGCAGAGGGAGGAGGCTGCCCTGGGGAATTGCTACCTTATCTCTCATTCTCCAAACCTGCTGCAACCCTAAAATGAGAGACCTCAAAGGGACAGGGTGGTAAAGAGCACTTAATCAACTTCACCAAAGACTTGAGACTAATTTTCATGTGCTTTGTCTCTTGAGTAATAAAGGCACATCAGTGTTTCCAAGATGAAAATATGGAGCAAATTTTCTAACCAAAGTAACTTGAAGATTAACCAGTACCTGGTCCTTGCTATATTTTTATATTTGCAAGTGGTAACATGATAGCACAAAAGCTACGCAAAAGTTTTAAAAAATGCAGCCTCATCTGTAGTAGAGAGGAATCTACAGGCAGCATTCACCTGATTTCTCTGGGAGGCTGCTGCATCAGGTTGTCTTTTGTGGTTTCTTGGAGAAATAGTGGGATGGGTGGAACTTGAGCCCAAAACAAGACTGAAATATCCTTTGAATGGTCATGTACAGCTCACCTGACACCAAAATCATCAGCCTTCTACTGAAAAAAAAAAGTATTACTGTGCATTTCCCCTGTAGCCCAGTGTTGTTTTCTCAACGCCCAGCTCAGGGGCCCTATTTTTTGTCACACTGTAATTTCACAGTCCTCTTCCTTGGGGCTGCACCCAGCTGAGTGGAAACAAAACTCTGACCATCTTTTCTAGTGCTGGAAGGTGTTGCTAATTTTCTCTAGGATATGACCTCAGGTTTAAAAGTCTCTCTAAGGTAAGAACCAAGGATTGGCTTCCTTGGTTCTCAAACCAGAATTGAAGTTGGCACTATCTTTCCCAGTGTGTGACATTTGCAAATGCATCTTTGGAGGGCTGGCCTCAAGCTGTGTCCATGGGCTGGCAGGACCTGCTGGAGGCTGCTGTGGTGGGAATTGGATGTGCCTCAATCTTTTGACCTCTGCTCAGCTGCCATCAGTGACACCTTCTCTGTCTGTGAGTGACAGCATCTCTTGATAGCTGGCAGCACTTGCTTGTAAACCAGCAGGGCCATCCCTGGGGATGTTGCTTTTTGTTGCTGTTTTGCTTCTCCCACGTCTCTCCAGGCCGGTGTCAGTGAGGGTTTGAGTGTGAGAACAGAGAGTAAAGGCTGAAATCAGGGAACAAACCCAGCCACGCTGTGCACCGAGTGATCAGCCAGGTGCTCACAGTGGACCTGAGTATTTTGGCTGCTCTTCCTGCTTCATTATTTGAGTCTGGAGTCAGTTTGTGTTCCTGCAAACACATCAGTAATCACCTCCTGGGCTTCTTGATGCTGGGAGTATTCCAGGCACTGCTCTCATTAGTGGTGCCTGGCTGGTGGAGGCTGGATAATGGTGCAGATACCCTGGAAATTGAGGCTTCCCATTGCCAGAGGAATGGAAAAGCAGGAGGATTTACAGCAAATGCAGCTACTTGAAGGAGAGGTGTGATGAGCTATCACAATTATGCATTATTCTTTAAATGTATTTTACAGCATCTGCTCCTGTCATTCCTAATTCATGTGTCAGGCTTGGATGTGCCTTAAGTTGTGATAATTTGAATATAATAAATCTGGGCTTCCTTCTGCTTTCTCTTGATACCCACATGCTAGCAATTTTAGGAGATAGAATGTGAGTTGTGTGGCATCTCTGATGTGACATGGGGTACAAGGCAGCTGGCATTAAACACCCATCCTGAAATTCCCACAATACCTTGTCTTCTTCTCACCTCCTGCCTCCATCACTGAGAAGTGCATCAAGAATGAGGAGTGAGGAAGAAATGAGGACATGTGAGTGTTCTGTTAGCCTTGGAAATGGATGTATGTGTGGGGCAGAAGGGATTATAGACTGGGTTATGTTTCCTCTGCTGGCTTATTGCCTCTTGACAGGAGGGTTTGTGACCTTGTGAGATTGCCACTGTTCAGAGAGAGCTGGCCTCATGTGCTACTGAGAGTGTAAAAGGGAATAATAATGGTCAATATGAGAAAAGTCTGAAAGGTTTAAACAATGAACATCAACAATGGCCTTTAATAGAAACTGTGGGCCACATTGATCAGGTCTGATGTGGCCTGGTGGATGGTTCAGCTCTTTTTCATACCTCAGAGCTGTTGCTTTGGAGGCAAAGATGCTGTTTGAGGTGCTTTTACCCTTCCCCAGAGTCCCACCCACTCTGTGATACAAAGATAGCTGTTGACCCAGAGCATCCTTTCCTTCTCATTCAGTTTTTCTGCTACAGCAGATATTTATCTTTAGGCAGGAAGTGACAGGGTTAGTCCCTGATGAGCTGTCAGATTAGCAGGAGCTATTTGAGAGAAATCTGATTCACGAAGGAATAGCTGTAAAAGGGAATGGGGGACAGAGAAAGGAAGGATGGTTTAGACCAGGTTAAGGTGCAGCTACAGAGTTAAACAAAAAGGGGCAAAAATAGAGGCGAGCATATGGTAGTAAGAAATGTTTCTTGCCCTTTTTAACTTAAGAATTTAAGCTCTTATTTCTGTCTTGGTCTGACAAAGGCTAGATCAGGAGGAAAATAATACAAAATAAGAGATTTAAAAAGGAAGACCTTGCTTACTTTAATATTAAGAGGCAAATTTTCCAAGACTTTTGGAGCAGTAAAATTGCAGTGTGAGCAGGACCTCTGTTTCTTCTCTCTTCCCTCCTTTTTACAAAGCAAAACAAACAAACAAAAAACCTCAAACCTAAAAACCAACCAACATTAAAAAACCTCAAACCAAAAAACCCATCAAACCCCCTTCCAAAAGACAGCTGTGTCAGAAACAAAGTGCTGACAGGAGTTTTTTGACATGTGAGGTGTGCCTGAGGATGGTGTCATGAAACCCTTGCACAAAAAAAAGTCTTCTGGAGAAAGGTAGCAAGTACATCCTGCGGGTCAGGCTAGAACAGCCAGGAGCTTGATGTTCCTGCTCAGGTCTCTGCCAAGCAGTGGGAGCAGTGGTGTGCTCAGACAGCCTTCCTGGACAGAAGTTAATTCCTGTACTGTGCTGTGCTTCTGGGCTTCAGGACACAGATCTTCCTTGAACCTGTCCTGGGTAAACAACAGGACCCACCATGAAACCAGAGAGAGACAGAGCAGTTGTATTAAAAAAAAAAAAAAAAAAAAGGTATGTAATACATGCCCTCCCCAGCTGATAAATTCATGCCATCATTCATGTCATCAAAATATTTCCTGATTCAGGTCATGTGGTCCTACAGAGCTGCTTTCTCCTGAATACAGATTGTCTGTTACAGCTGTGCTGTTTTGATTGATTTTCACACTGCTCAGCAGCTTGGAAAGTGTGAGGAAGGCATGGTGATGCTGATGTGTCCAATGTTTGTGGATCCCCCTCACCTCATCCATCCTGATGTGCCATGGGTACTGCAGCAGTTCCTGGGGAAGCAGAAGGGACTGTGGAGGAGGGAAGGTGGGCTGGCAATGTCTGTGGCACTACAGCTTGAGTCTGACCTCTTGTTTTGAAGTTTCTGGTAATATGAACCCAAAACTGAGCAAAACTGAAACCCTGTTACAGACTCTGAGTGACAGTTTGACTAAAACTTGACATCCTTTGAGAGGCACTGCTGGTTCCTGAGAAGGGGCCCACGTGGGATCATTGGGGTTGGAAAAGAGCTCCAGGATCAGTGAGTCCAACCTTTGACTCAACACCACCTTGTCAACTAAACCATAGCACTGAGGGGCTTGTCCAGTTGTTTCTTGAACACATCCAGGGACAGTGACTCCCCCCCTTCCCTGGGCAGCTGTTCCAAAGTTTAACCACACTCCCAGTGGATGTGTCCAGACCCAGCCTCCCCTGGCACAGCTTAAAGCCCTTTCCTCTTGTCCTGTGTCTTGTTACATGGGAGAAGAGACTGACTGCCACCTCCTTTCAGGTGTTGTAGAGAGTGATAAGGTCCCCCCAAGGGACCTTCTTTTCTCCTTTTCTCTAAGCTAAACACTCCCAGCTCCCTCAGCCATTTGTTGTATGATTGACTCAACTCTTCTCCAGCTTTGCTGCCCTTCTCTGGACACTCTCCAGCACTTCCATGTCCTTCTTCAAGTGAGGGAACCAGAACTAGGCTCCAATAACCTGACTGAGAGTCACAGAACCCATAAATAGATGCCTTTTTTAATCTGCTTCTCACCCATAAGAGAGATGTTTTATCTGGAACTGGGGCTAAGTTAGAGCTCCTGTGACAGCAGCCATCAAGCTGCTTCTTATGGGTTTGTTCTGTGACCAGATATAAAAGCATTTCCAGATGCCTCTTGCTACAGTCTGGGTTGATGCTGGATCCTGACACAACTTCTAAGATCAACTGCTCATGTTTTCAAGGTGGGAATTATTTCACTGTCACCATCTCCTTAGGAGATTCACTCACTTGTCCTCTTTCTGGTGGTGAGATTGGTGCTTCTGGCAGAGCAGAGCTCTGGAGAGGATTGTATGAAATGAGAATATCTTCTTTCCTGTTAATTCCACTGCAGATGGTTGGAGCCTCTACTCCAAGGAAGGTGAAGGAGCAGCAACAGAGAACTTGGGGAAAGACTTGCAGGTGGTAGAATGGGGACTGATGGTGGGTGATTTGGGGACACTTGATGTAGGGCTGCAGTGCTCCCTACTGTTGCATAGCAGCTCAGAATATCTATCTATCCAAAAAAGAGCTGTTTGAGTTTCAGTCTTGGTAGCCTTGAGCATTACCTTGGACAGTACAAATAACACAAAGGAGGTAGTGGAGCTTAAAAGGACAATTATTTGTTGCAAAAACAACAGAACCATCAGGATGTCAGACAGCTGCATTCCTTTCACACTAGGCCATAAGTGAGGAAAAAGAAAATGATAATTTTCTTGGGAGCAGTGGAGCTGTTTACCCCTCTCACCTTTCACCATGGCTGCATTTCTCCAGCGATGGTTTGGGGCTATTTACCAAACACATACAATTTATGGAGATCCCTTTTCTCAGTTAAATGTAGGTGGCCCATCCACCTTGGTCTGAGCCCTCCTTTCCATTCCACCTCTTCCTCTGTGTTTCAGGGACCTTCTTGCCACACTGCTAAAGCTGAGTTAATTACCTTGGAGCTTCCCTGAAACAAGGTGTTTGTTCTTAGGGAGCTGGAATTACTTCTTTTGGCTGCCTCAAAATGCCTGCTCACCCTTCACAGGATGTGGAAAGAAGGACTGCCCTGAGAAGAAGTTGGGGAAAACATTTTGGGGACCCTGGAGGTTGCTGGATGACTCTGTGTGATACTGGAGAGTCCAATATTTGCATTTCCTCCTCACTGTAACAGAGGAATTTTCAGTAGTCTCTACAGGAACTGTTTATCTAAAGGCCGTGTTGAGAGTTTTGAAACAAACGTGTTTTGGCTGTGACCTCTTTATTGCTTTTTTTTGGTTTAATGCAAGACCTTAAGGGAGGTGGGAGAAATTGCAGTGATGAGATCAGCAGATACAGAGCTGGAGATTTGGAGCTCTATCCTGATCCCAGACCCCGCCAGATTGTAATTTGCGTAATCCCATATTTACTTCCCCTCTGTGCTTTCAGCTGGTTGGAGCACCCTTTGCTTTCTGGTAACAATCTGCTCTTTATTGCTTTTAAGGTAGAGCAGGAATTTCTGCAGGGGGGAGGCCTGCAAAAGCACTCTGGAAAGAATGTCAGGACATAGCTGCATACAGACTACAGCTGTAAATAAAAAGCTTTTTAACAGATCTGTGCAGTATAAACCTGACAGTTTTGTACGACACTTGACTGAGCCATTCACTGAACCAGTTTAGAGACTGGACTAGTTGCCACTGTCTGATATAAAATTTGTTTCATGTCTGTATCGTTATCAAGTCTGGAATTCTGGCTTTATCTGGGCCTGTTCAGGACTTGATTTTTTTTTTGCCCGGTCTAATTTAGCGCAATACAGTTAAAAATAAGTTCTGTTATTAAGATTTTGCATTCCTTTATTGTTCCCATGTCTCACTTTTGGTGTCAAACTGAATCTGAAGTACTGAACTTTACAAGGTGGACTTGAGACTGGAAGCAGATGGAGTAAATTCTCTTATTTCTGTCAGTTTGTGTTTTTTTTTTAAAGGGAAGGAGGAATTAATTTCTTCCTTTCTGCCACTTAAGCTTCAAACAGTGATAATTTGGAACATATGGTAAGTGTAAGGCTCTAGTCCCTTTTGCTGAACTGTTGTAGAGAAAATTGTATTAAGATAAATAAGGGTGAATCATTCAAAGAATCAAAAATTCAGATTTTTTAAAGTTATTCTCTAGGGGAATATTGGCTCTTCGAAACCATGGGAATAAATGAAAATATTATTTCCAAGTCTCTGTGATCTCAAAGCAGAAGCAGCCCCATTGTTATGCTGTTCAAGGCTTCTCCTGCCATTCCTGGTCGGTAAAATCCACTGTGATAGATTTGCTCAGTTAGGAGTAAGTCTATTCCAATAAGTGTAAGCATAGTTTACAATAATGATTTCAGTTCAAAGCATCAGAAAAGGAGAGGAAATAAATGTTATTTGACACATCAGTCTACCTTTTCTTTTTTTTTTAAATTTTAGGCTGTTTTTTCCCACAAAAGAGCAACATATTTTCTAAAAGCTATGGTTCCTAGGTACTATGAGACCTTAAATTAAGATATGTTTGTAATTCAGTTACACAAAACTCAGCATTTATACAGAGAGTGTTGCAAAATTGAAAATACATCAATCTTTTATATGGGAGAGCAAGAGTTAAAATTTTAAATGTTGTACTAAGTCCTCCTTAAATGTTGCTGGCTTGACTATCAGAACACTGATTAATGAAAAACTGTGGAGGAGCTGTAAGAAAAAAATCAAAATTAGCTTTTGGAATCCAGAGGTGCTTTCAATATTTCAAAACATATTTACTAACGTCAATTTTTTTTTGTGGAGATGTTTTTTCCACAAGGAAGAAAAAGAAATAATAGAGGATTTAACACCAAAGTACAGTGAAAAGAAGTGGTTTTCTCCAAAAAGAGTTAAATGAGCATCTTATGGCTTAGTCTTTGAACCATTTGGGGTTTAAGGGTACCAAGGGATTATGTTGTTCTCTTAGGACACTGAAATTAGACAGTGACTTTTTAAAGTAGAAGCTGGAACTTGCTGATAATCACAAGACAGAGCTGATCATAAGCTTCAAAATGAAATAATGACATTTGCAATGCTGTGAAAGAAGGCTTTTTTTTTTTTTCCCCTTATTGGACAGTGGGAGTCAAGTGTGTGATCTGGGCTCAGATGAGATCAAGGACTTTCCAGAATGTAGCACAGCTTTGTATGATTCATAGTCCATGGTAAAGCAATCAGACTGTTGTAATCTCTGGAAGGGGCAAATGCTCAGTAACTGAATGAGTTTTCCTCATAGTGACAGTCCTCTAAACCCCAAAGTCAGTATGTGAAACAATTGGGTTTTGCCAGCCTCATGCTCCATGTATCAACCTTCCCTCAAGGTTGTGTGTGATGTTTAATCTTGACATCACACCAAAGATGTTGCAAAAAATCTTACAACAATATGCTCATCTATAAATGAATGATTTACAGACTATGAAGTTCAAGGAGTGGTTTAAGAATAATAATGTGGCAACCCAAGAAAAGGTTTAAATATTTCTGGTTTTGGTTTTCCAGTGAGAAATGGATGTGAACACAAGGAAGTGTTCTCTTGGTGGGAGCTGACACCACTCCTGGTATCCAGAGGAGTGTCCCTTCTGTCTCCTGCTGCCATTCTCCTTCCCAGGAAATGGGGCTGCCTGAAAAACCAGCAGTTATGGGAAGAAACTGGTCATAAAGGAATTCTGAGCAGGGACAAGTGCATCCCTCATCAAGCAGATCATATTCAAGCCTCTCTTGTGCTCCCTGTATTGAAATTGTTCAATGTGTGTTGCTTGGTGAGAAGCTGATTCTGTTTCTCTAAGTAGGGTTTCTCAACAGAAAAGGCCACTGTACAAAAGCAACTTTTCTTCTTTGTTTCAAATGGAAGAAAGGGGGAAGCTGCATGTAGAACTCCACTGTTTTCTTTCTCAATATAATTTCTCATTTTGTTCTGAACATCTCATTCTCTGAGAAAAGTATTTCCAGAGGAATAAGATCTCTCTCCATCCACAGTTAACATGTTATTGCTGCAGTGGGTTTTGAAATGTTTCCATTTGGAGAAGGAAATTCTGTCTCCTGACAAAAAAAAAAAAAAAAAAAAAAAAAAAAAAAAATGTTTTTTCATTGGATCCAGAAGATTCCTTTAAAAAAAATTAAAAAGCAACATTTTTCACACAAAATTTGCTTTAGAAACCCTGTTTCTTGCTGAGAACATTTTGGGGGAAGAAAGACACAGATTACCTCAATTATGTGATGAGCAAGTTTGTAACAAAGTTTTAAATTCCTCTGTTAAAAATAAACCTATAAATAAGTAGAAATCGAGCCAACTGATAGAAATAGTTCAGGAAGAAAACTTTTGACACAGACAAGATTTTTCTCAGTTCTTAGAGATGCAAAAATGCAGACATTTTGTAGCACACAGTTTTGGACAGATGCCCTGTGGTGTTAAGAGCAAACAGACACAGAAATCCATTCCTAAAGGACACCAGAGCCAGTTCAGCAGGCACTCGTGCCAGTGTTAATGGCTTGCTAAATATCCTGTAAACAATAGTGCTAGTAATTGCTTTGTTGGCAGTTTCTTCATTCCCAGAGCACCAAATTATGAGGAACTTCTCTAAATCCGATTTTATTGTTTAAACCCACTGATATGATTAACACCCTATTCTACCAGTTGTTGTGGATATTTCATGTATAAGAGCTGTACTCTGACAGTGAAAGATGGTCTGTGAAGGTGCTGTTGTGGTTTAATCCCAGCTGTCTGTCAGACCATGAAGGTCTGGTGGATGGGGAGGAGGATTGGAAAAAAGGGGTGAAACTTGTGGGCAATGATTTTTTATGTGAGTCTGATAGACCTTCAAAAATAAATTATTATTTAAAAAACTAAAGCAGGCCCGACCTTCATCTCCATCCCCCCAAATTATTAAGGGTGATTCTCTTGGAAGAGTGAAGGAGCCTGACTTTGAGTCTCTTCTTAGACTAGCTTCAGTGGATTTAAAGGAAAATTTCAAGGTATATTGAGAGGTGAACATGCAAAAATAGAGGGAGTAGAGAACAAGATACAGTTCAGTATCAATATCAACAAATACCAGTTCAAACAGAGCTCTTGGGTTTGATGAGGAAGCACAGTCCAATATGCCAGACTACAAATAATTTGACATTTTGGTTGGTGCCTTGGCTGTTCTGTAGTCAGAAGGGGGATGTAGAGAACTAGCAACAAAGCAAGAACAAATAGAAAATTATTTGCATAATAAATATGAGAAATTAGCCCAGCTGACAACATTCTAACAAGCTTTCTGACAACCTGAAAAACTAAAACAAACAGCAGTTGTTGGGTGAACTGCCACTGTTGACAAAGAAACAGGGAGCCTTAATGATAATGCAACACCTTTTTCTTGATGCAGACTGGCCCAGTTTCTTTGACTTCACTGATTTTTGCCTGTTCAGCCTAGTCAGTAATGTGATGCAGTGGCTCAGCTATTTAGTTATTGCTTGGGTTTATGATTTCCAGTTGTTTTCTGGTATTGGAAGTTCTTTGGGTCCTGTTTGTGTGGGTGCACATGCACATCAATTTGACCTACACGGGAGAGTTACTCACTGATAGTTCCACACGTGGGATCAGTTTGAAAGATGTTTGCAAGCAAGAAATCTCTGGTTGGGTCTCAGTCAGTAGCAAGGATCAAAATTATGACCAAGTGCTGTTGTGCTTTTGAGATTAATGTAATGCCAAGCTTAATGCTCTGTTTCACTCCCTGGTTAAGTCAGTGACTCCTTGAGGCCTGAAGGAGTTGCTGCCCTGTGTAGATATCCTAAGTGAAGATTTTAGTCACTTCAGAGTTAAAAAAAAGAAAAGTTGTACCTGTTCCAGATTTTGGGGGGGTAAAAAAGCTTATGTATCAAATGTGTTTGTGTTCAGTCTCTTATTTTCAATGGACAGCAGTTTGAACCAGTTCTTTGTTTATTGGAAAATATTTGTGTGCTTTTGGAGGCCACTGAGTCAGAGAGCCATACAGAGCAATTGAAATTACAAGCAAATATTTTCCTCTTTCATGCAGTTAAGTGCCTAATAAATCCCTGTAAACATGAGCTTTGCTAAATGAGACAGCATCAATAGGCTTTATGAAGGCCAGACTTGATTTAGTCCACAGCCACTTGGAGAACATCGGGCAGTGGGACCAGCCCTAACGTGAGTGTGGAAGTCACCAGGGCTGGCTTGGAGGCCACAGCTGTGTGGGGGCAGCTCAAGATGAAGATGGACTGGGTGCTGTTTTAAAATGATGTGTTGCCTGGAAAGGTGTTTGTTTCTCTGGGTTCTTGCATTGGGTGCTGAATGAGGCTCCGTGACTCCAGTATCAGAAGGCTGATATGATTTATTAGAATGACTCCATTATTCAGAAGGTTTTAGGGCTAAGGTGCCCACGTTCAGAATTACATCTTTCCTGCACCCTGGTCAGAGCAAGACTCCCCAGTGCTTACAAAGTCAGAGAGATTACAACCTCTACATCATTGGCTAGAAAGAGAAAACTACATCTCCTGTATCAGGAGACAGAACAAAGGAATGCATCTGTTGTCCTTGAGTCCACACACAGACACGGGTTTGTTTTTACAGAAATCTGCAGAGAAGTCAGCTTTCCCATGGAAGGAAGAAGTCCAGCAAGTTTCCATATAAGAAACTTATAAAACGGCTGTGACAGACTGGGCTGCTGCCCAGGTGTGGCTGACTGCTGGCTTTGGCAGTGGTGGCTCAGGAGCTGCTCTGAGCAGCAGAACTCCTTTGTCTCAGCCAAAGCAGGAATTCCTGAGCCCTGCTGCACGGGGTGCATCACCAAGATGATGGGCACAGGAGCCCTTCAGCCTCTGGAGTACCTGGGGCTGAAGAGCAGGAGAAGGGCTGGTGCCTCTGCCACCCATCTCCTCCTCACCCTGCAGGTGCCTGCCTGCCCCTTGGTCCTCTGTTCCAGGGTACCCTGGCAGAGTTCATCTTCCCACTCTGGCTGTAATGAGCCCAGACTGGGAGCTGATGATGGGAAGGGAGGAGCAGGGGAGCCCTCCACAGCTACTCCATGGACAGAGAATGCAGAAAGGAGAGGTCTGTGAGTGTCCCAGTGCAGGTTCTGAGGGTGTCTGCGTGAGGAGGGTGAGTCCTTGAGGCAACAGGAGAAACTAGAAACAGAGTAGGAAAGACAGACTGATCATAAATCCAATTGTTTTCAGGTTCCCCAGGATGCTTCTTGAGCTGACAGTGCTGTGGGTACCAAATGTCCCCTCCAGAATTCACTGTGTCACAAGAGAAAAATGACATCAATTCTGTCCTTTTCTTGAAGAGACAAATTGAATGATTGTCCTTCTACCGAGAAAACTGAGCACTGGCTGTGGGAGCTGGATTGATTAGGATGATTGATTATGATTTCAGTTGTTGTTTGAACCCAAAATAACAGTCTGTTACAGCTCAGTCTTAGTGCTTTAAAGTGCAGGAGAAGCCTGATTGTGGTGTGGTGCACAGGGAGGTCCCTGGGGATGCCAAGGTGTGGCACATCCCTCCCCTTCCCACTCTGCCCTTGTTGCTGTGCTCAGCCCCTTCCCCTCGATGGGTTTGGATTCAGAGCTGTGCCCAGGTTTTTCAAAGCCCACATTCATGAATATGGACCAAGTCTGACTACCAAAGAACTTGTTTATGTGGGGGCAGAACTTGGCAAGGTTTTAACTTTAACTTTTTTTTTTTTTTTAATGCAGTGTTCTTCCACTTTGCAGGCTTGGCTTAAAAAGTATATAACTCATAAAAATAAAAGGTGGCAAAAAGGAGGATTTTTACCCTGGACTCATACAGTGTGTCCAAAATCTTCTGGTTTCATTTCTGGCTGCT
The DNA here is from genome assembly GCA_013396995.1 of Dicaeum eximium. Classification (NCBI taxonomy): domain Eukaryota; kingdom Metazoa; phylum Chordata; class Aves; order Passeriformes; family Dicaeidae; genus Dicaeum; species Dicaeum eximium. Next base: position 1,015,513 of record VWZP01003801.1, read on the forward strand.
TTTAGTTTGTTTATCTTGATTAAATTTTCTTAACCTAAGCACTAAAGACAATGTCCAAGTTGATAAAAATAACTGTAATTGCTGACATCTTTGAAGCTTTGCATGTGGGAGAAAAGTTTCCCTTTTCTTGCTTCTCAGAAAGGTGTTTCCTACAGCTCAGAGCCAAGGCACACTGGATAAGAAAATGCATGCATTTGTACACCCATTTCCAAGCAAAATATTATTTAATCTGGGGAGCTTCTTTACGTCAGTTGGCATTTTTGTCACAATTACAGCATGTACTTTTAGACTGGCTGAAATGTGCACTCAAAAAAAAAAAAAAGCCAAACAAAAAACAACCCCCAAAAAAGCGTGCTCTTTAATATGCAGACACGTAGGGAAAGAGCATGGTAATGAATTTGGCTTACTTTGTTGAGTCTGGGCCAAGTTCTGATCTCAGTTACGCTGGCCTCTGCTGAGTTGCTCCAGATTTTCACCAGTTGACTGAAGCCAAACTGTGTTCTTTTGTCCCTTAGTATTTATTAATACTTTGGGGCAGGAAATGGGGATAGGTTTTAAGTGTAAGGTTTTAAGAGTCCTGTCCTAAATCCATAGTTTCAAAATGCTTCAAAATATACAACATGTGTTTTCAGTCAGTGGTTACCTGGTCTCACAGGTGAGGTGTTCCAAGACTTCATACACATTCCACATTTGTATAGATAACACCTTTTGCACAGAAGTGAAGAAACCCATCATTGTATCTGTATCAGCTGAATGTCATGAAAGCTGTGAAAGCTGTTCCTGAACGTTTCAGTAACTGCCTTATTATAGAACATGGATTAACACACCCCTGGGCAATGTATGCTTCTGTTTATATTTATATTGTTTATATTTAGGGATGTTATCAACCCCAGCTATGTGCAGTCCTTAGGACTTTTGAAGAGTTTTGTCTTTAAAGTACAGTGTTTATTCATAAACTTATCAAATACAACAAATTTTTCTACAGTATTTCTGGAAGTATTTTTTAAGGTAGAGAATCTGTAATATTGTATTAGTGTGAGTTTGTATGCACACCATACTGGGGATATTATCTCTGGTTTTTCGCATGGGTACTTACACAGTGGTAGCAGGAGAAAAATCACTTAAGCCCTTATCCATGCAAAAGAATGTTAGAAATGTTCTCAGAGATGGCAACTCAATAACCTGTGCCTTTATAACATTGGCATTGTCCCTGGCATGCTGTTGGTCATCCAGCACTCTCCCAAACAATTCCTTGGCATGGTTCAGGAGTCACTGCTCTTTGGCACCAGTCTCCATAGGTGTGACCAGCCCATTCCAAAAAGGAAATGAGTTAATAGTGTGACTGTGGAAGGCTGCCATGCTTTGTTGTTAAAGAATAACCCAATGTGAGAAGCAAATCAGGCCTTATATATTTTATATTAATTAGCTTTTTTAAAAAGTAAAATAATTAAGAACAACTCTTGTTATGTTGGTGATGTTTGTTAAACCAGGGCACAGTGACAAAATCCCCCCACAAACCAAAACAAAAGCAAAAATTCATGGTACCCCTGTGGGATGTATTGAGTGCCCTTGAATTCCTTATTCTGGATTCAAGTTACTCAGCAAAAATAGATTGGGTTCTTCAAGAGTAAATCCAGAATGTTAGAGATTACCCTGGTGAAACAGCCTTTTCACAGAAAGGATAATAATGATGTTGTACTGCTGTGTCAGCCAGAGGTTGACCAAATTCAGCTGTTGTCAACCACAGCAAATGCTCTTTCCCAAACATCTTGCAGCCTGAGATTATTGGACAGCTTTGTTGTAGGGAGAAAACATTGCAGATATATACATATACACTAATACATACATAGATAACTTTGCTATATACTATATTCACCATCTCAGCCCATTTCCTTTATTTCATACACTATAGTTTTAGAGCAAATGATGTGAGCATTGCAGGGCAGAGTTCAAGATTATTACTATGTAATAATTTCATTAGTTGGATTTTTTGGTTGGATTTTGTTTGGTTTGGTTTTATTTGCTCTCGTTTCCTTCCCTCCCCACTCCCTCCCTGAGGTTTCTGTTTCTTTTTTGTCATTCTTTCACTTCTATATGGTGTTTTTTCTAGTTGGCAAGCACTACAGCTGGCTTTCTTGGAGGCAGCTGTAAAAAAAGTTTGAAAATGGGACACATTTGCAGATCTTTTCACCTTTTCAAGTGGTCTGAGGGCTGAATGCAGGGGCTTCAGGGCTGAGAGCCTCAGTTCATGGAATCAGAGAAGGGACCTTTACAGGCCATTTACTCAAACACCCCTGCAGTGAGTGGGGACATCTTCAACTGCACCAGGTTCCCTGGAGCCCTGTCCAGCCTGGCCTGGGATGTTTCCAGTGATGGGATAATGACCACCTTTCTGGGCAGCCTGTTCAAGTGTATCCCCACCTCATTGTAAAACATTCTTCCTCATATCCAACCTAAATCAACCTTCTTTTAGTTTAAAACCATTACCACTTGTCCAATTGTGATTTTTCTTGAGCAACAGGAACAGTCTTGGCACTAAAAGACATTGAGTGTCCTGTCAGTAGCTTATAAAAGACAAAATGATGCCTTCTGCAATAATATCACCAAAATCCTGGTGGCTTGATCAGCCTAAGACATCTGTCAGGGAGTCCAGCTCAGGGGACTGAGGTGCAGGCTTTGGCAAAAACCAGGAGAAGCTACTGAGTGTGAGGGATTCTGATTTCTCATAAGGAGCTGTATGATCTTTGGATCCAATCTGGCAAACTGCTCACTCAACTTGTGTCCCTTTGGCCAGCTTTGGGGTGCTCCATGCAGAGGTGAGACAGTGTAGGGTCCAGAGACACTCAGGTGCAGCAGGGCCACACGTTCATCTTTCCCTTGGTGCTTGGACAGAACTCGTGTTTAATCTTGCATCACACACGGTGTGGAGAGTCCTGACACAACCTCTGGAGTCAGGAGAGACTTGGCTAAGGGAGGGTGCCCACTGCAGATGTCACTGGGGATGAAGCAGAATTGCAAGCACTCGTAGAATTAGTGAAGCCACCTGGCATTGTACTTGGAAAACCTGGAATTTGGCCAATTCTACTTTGTCATTAAGGTATCAGGGCAAAGACATACTTTGTGTTTCTTTCATGTCAGTCCTGACTCCACGTTCCTCCCGTGGACATGCTCTAGATGTGCTCAGGCTTCCTCTGTGCTGTCAGAGGACAGGACATGGCTTGTTTGCTGCAGACCTGTTATTTACCCTGTCTGTTTACAGAACCCACAGGACTGGTAACAAACGTGATTGCAGTTACCCTGAAATAAACCTGGAGTCATTTTGGTGCAGCTGTTGTTACTTTTCTCCAGAAGTTCAAGTCATAAATGGTCCCTTCATCTCCAAGCTGGTATCAAACTAAAGACACAAGGCAGGAGACTCTCTTCTAGCTGAATTCTTTGGGACACTACAAAACCTTTTAGGGGCAGGTCAGCCAATGGAGAGAGAAATACATGAGCAAAGACACAGTTTTGTGTAATAAAGATTGGGGGGATGGTACATAATGTAAAAAATGTCTCCAAATGACTCTCAGAATAAAGTAGCATCTTGTCTAGACTGATCTAACTTGAACAATTTTGCAAAGGAATAATCTTGTAGCTCCCATCCTGTTCTCACTCTTAGATTGCTTTAGACATGAAACTCGATTGTTACAGTAATTTCCTGGTGTAAATTAAACCAGAATCAAGTCAGGCACTTCAGAGCAACACCTTTCAAAAGAAAGAGACTTTCAGCATCTCTTTCTGCCCTTACTTTCCTTTCCCCCACATCAACAGCTGTGACAGTGTTCATATTCCAGGCTCTTAGACTAAGAAGCTCTCTGCTTTAGGACCATGGATATGTATAGAAGTGCATGAAAATTGTGGTGATTTTTCCTACCCAAAGAAAACAGTAGCTTTTTGGGTTTTTTTTAATATTAACCCTGCCTTCTTCCTGACTATATCATATGACGGATCTTAAGGAATAAGCTAAAAATTAAAAAAAAAAGGGGGGAATGCAGTAAGATAGTGTAGTACCAAATTCAGACTGCTGGCTGTGTGTTGCATGGAAAATGCCCTGGTGAAGGTTATTGCTGACTGCACATGGAATAATTAAAGGATGTTAATTATAAAACAGTGGAGGCCAGTGCTATCCCTGTACCTGTAAGAAAAAGGGGCAATATCTGTGCAGACATTTAGTGCAGCCTATGCAAATCATCTCGAGCTGTGCAGGACCTGATCTCTGCACTTCCAGGCAGCACCCAGGAAGGGACAGCTGCCTGAACTCCCCTGGGCATCCAAATCCTGTCTACTCACAGCAAATTAGTGCTGCCAGGGAGCAAAATCATAGCAGGGGCAGGTTGCATATATTAAGGACTGTGCTCTGGTCTCTGGCCCCTTCTTCTCTGCGTATTTTCCACTATTGAACTTGCTTGCATTTATAGTAAACAAGTGGAGGTCCAGAGTAGTTCAGGAAATGTGCACTGGAGCTGGAATTGACCCAAGAGATTATGGGTTTGCTGTGTTGTTTGCCATACTGACTGAATGTTATCCACTGTGATTTCTGTCAATACCCCAGACATTTCTGGTAGTAAGTGGACTTTGTGTACACACAGAAGTCAAGACAAACGCAATCACAGAGGCTTATCTGACCTTTTCAGGCAGCTCTTTAACAGCAGCTTTTAAGGACACTGGCAAGGTTTGTCTGGTAGCTGCTCCTGGTATTACCCAAAAGCTGGCCTGTTCCCACAGTGTAAATGTTCTCTACCTTTAGTACCACTTTCACCACCTTAGATGGATTAATATAATCTTATTTATGGCCTGAATACATTCTTTCTGCAAATTTTTTTTTTTGGACATTAAGTGCCAGCTTAAGAGCAGGGATGGTTTTTCTCGTGTGTTATCCATAGCTGATACTGTGCAGCTTGGCAGGATGTGCTGCTGTGTCGTCATGGACTGCAGCACAAGAAGAAGTTTGAGTTTGGAGTTCTGGTTCCCTTCCCTCTTGTTGATGATTTGCTCTGTGAATTTTGAACTTGATCTCTGTCTGCTCCTCTTTTTCTGTTCCCTCCTTCACTGATCTTGCTTATTTAAATAAAAACACCTTATGGCAGGGAAGGTCTATTGCTGTGGGAGAAATGCTGCCTCTGCTGATAAAAGTAACAAAACCATACCTGAATTGATTTTGGAGGCCAGATTTCACCCTGTGCATCTTTATGGTGCCTAATGAAAAGAGACATTGATCTTTTCTGGAGCCTTAAGGTTCTACTGAATTAATAGTAACAAAGGAGACAAAAGGAACACATGGGAAAGTGTGTGCCTTTTGCTTTTACATTTTGCTGGATGCCTGTCCATTTCTTTCATGTGCTGGAACTCCCTTACTCTTCTGCTCACCATTTCCTCTTGATCCCTTTCCAAAGGCACTGATTTCAGCTTTTGACTGTGCCAGCATAAACGTGGAGATGAGTGAAGTCATTCCCAGGTTACACCTATCAAGCTGAGTCTGCATCTGGGAGCTGAATGTACCCCCAGGGCACCATCTCAGGCCGATGGCAGTGAAGCTGCTGCCCTGTGACATCCAGTGCCTGGAGGAACCAGAGCTGCTTCTGCTGTGCAACACAGCTGTTCCCACCACATACTGTGTGCTGTGCCATGGCATGCTATCAAAGCCCTCACTTTGTTGGGAGCATAAATAGGATAACTTTATCTTTCTGCTGCTCCCCTTTCCAAAAACTGACTGTTCTCATCATGAGAGAGATTCCTGATTTGACAGGTCTGGTTCTCAAGAGTACCTCAGTGTATCCTCAGTCTTAGAGGAGACTTCTTGGGTTTGACAAGCTCAGCTCCTGTAAGAACCAGAGTTTTATTGACCAAACTCAGATCTAACTGATGCTAGAAATAAATCTGGCAGGCTTGGCCTGTGCCACATAGATCACAGTGACATTAATAGCGATGCATTTTGCAACCACTGGTGTTGAATCACAGAGGTTCTCCTCTCTCAGGCTCTCTCTGGAAGAGCCTTAGTTGAATTTGCAGCAATACACATCCTGGAAAAGGGAAGTTCTCTGAGTGCTGGCCTCAGGGTAGCTTTATAAATAAACTGTGCTATCTCTGGGATTCCTTGGAATAGAAAGTGTGGTGCCCAGTGTATTTCTGTTCTGACTGAACTATGTTCCTCTAAATGCCCTCTTGCTGCAGTAGTTGATGCAAGATTCTTCCACCAAATGTGTCTGTTCTCCAGAGCATCTCACAGGTTCATTTCTGTTGGCCTTAGTCTGAAGTTGTTCTCAAGCTCACATCACGTTTCCTCATACAGACAAATACTCTCGGCACTTGTTTCCAATAAGAAAATATTAAAAAGATGCTCACAAAGAAGAGCATGAAAGGGCAGAACTAGCCTAGCTGGTGGAATTCTGGCTATTACATTCCTCTTGTTTTTTCATCAGTTCCCAGATTAGTTACAAGAGTGACGTCAATCTCTGACGTGGCTTCCTTTTCAAAGCATTCTTCTGCCTGCTTTGCCAGGCATTTCTAGTCATTCCTTTTCATTCACTGGGGCTTCCACTAAAAATATCTGTTTATAACATTTGTGTGCCTTTCAAACAGTATTTTTAGCATATGTATTTTTTACAAGTAAGTATTTCAAGCTGACCTGCGCTGCGTTTCACCCATGAGCCCATCTAAATTTTCACATCACTTCATTAGTCAATTGATGACACTCTGAAAATTCAGTTGAGCTGCTGTTTGGCTGGGATGCTAGCTTGACATCAGACAGGTTTTCATGGAGCTGTTCCAAACTTTCTCAAGCCTAAAATGATGGTGTTTGATAGAACACTGACAACAGGTGTCCTGTTTTTGCCAGCAGTGGTCTCAGTCTCAGACTGGCTGCCAACATAGGCAGCGTTTGCCAGCATACCACATGTCTTATGCTGGGCTATTTTAAAACTCTGTTCTGTAAAAGAGCTGAGAGGCTTTTAAAATACCTGTTAGCCTCTAATGGAAACTGCCTATGACAGGAATATGTGAAGCTGTAAAGCATGGTTGGTATAGTCTTTGTTGGGAGTTGTATGCTGTTCTTTTGTAGGGCAAAATATGACTCTTTCCACCCTTTTTAACATTAATTGGTCAAACCAGGTATTCCATCCAGTACTTTAACAGATGCTTCAGAGCATAGTGTAAAATCCTTTTAAATGATTATATGGTATCATTATTAAGAGAGACTTTCCTCTGAATTCCTAGCAGTTAATGTTTGGCTGCTATCCTGGAGCCTGAAGGTAGAAATCTCACATCCTACTCAGTATCACAGTGAATATTTTTCTCATTATCTGTAAAATGGTTGAATCCTTCTCTCTGTGCTTCAGTGTGTTTTGTTGTATCTCAGAGTGCTTGTTTTACTTTTATCCTGTGCTGTTTTTGGGGGAATGTCTCACCAGCTGGATGGAGGGGATATGTTTTGTGCAGGCACAAATAATCTCCAGCATTTCAGCTCTCCTGACTCACGACTTTGCTTTGTGTCTTGTCCTCCTGTAACAATAGAAGGAAGTTAAAGGTGGCCAGATGGAAACTGGCTATTTCACATCTTTGGATAAAAGGCTACCACTGTGAGCATTCATAATACAGAGCTGACTGCAAAACCCTTCTTTAGATCTTGACTCAATTTCAGAGAATCACACTGTCTAAGGGGAAACTATCCATTTGTATGAACTGCTGCAGGAAAAGCAGTGAAAAAGCTGGAAAACAGACACATCTTCTGGCAGTGACTTCTGTTTTTTAGTAGAGATATGAAGAGTTCAGTGACCCTTTTAGCAGTAACACATTTCCACAGAAAATAAACAACTTGAATATATTGCAGATTTTTATCCCAACTAGGATATTTCAGCACAGCAAATGGGTCACAATCAGGATAGAAAACAGATTATTGATTACAACTGGTGCATTTTACGAGTTTAGTCTGTAATTGTTTTAATATGTGTTTGTAGAGCAGGTCTAATCAGTTGTCTTTGAACTGAGATTTTTCACAGTGCAACTTTTCACTGTGCAACTTTTGTCAAACTCTCACCTTTCCTGTCATCTCTAACTGTCTTCTATAACTCACAACACAGAGATGCAGATGAAGAGATGTGTCCTTGGTTGTGGAGGAAGAAAAAAACTTCAAAGATCAGAATCTAGTAGCAATTCAGTCAGAGAAAATGTAACTTATTAATGAACCATCTATGTAAGAGTCAGATTTTTGTGTTGAGGTTGGAAGGTCTGAAGTATTTCACTTCTAGTTCTGAGCTTGTATCAGCAGGGAGAAGTGGAGAACCTGTGTTTTAGAGCAGAGAACCTGAAAAATGCAGCATTTCTATGTTTCAAGTAGTTTTTATAGGTCAGGGTTTTGTTAATACCATTAAGCTTTCTAATCTCATTTCAGCCAAGCATTTATTTTGCAAAGTGTAGTAATGCCAGAGGATTAGCCAAACTGGGGTTAGCATTGCAACCTACAGGCATTAACTTCTTCAGTGCCAATGGCAGCAGCAGGAGCAGGAGAAATGCCAGTGTGTGCCTGCTGTGAGCCCATGAGATGCAGTAGCATTTGCAGAACTCTGTGGTGGTTCACAAATGCCAGTGTGTTACTCCACAGAGAACATTAAAGTTAAATCTGGAAAGAAATGTCTTTCTGCTTATTTCTGACTCTTAGCTAGTTGATTTATTTGTTACAGATCTTTTTTTTTCCTATTCCCAGAATGGCTTCTCAGCATTTGAATAAATCTTGTAATATAATTTAGCTTCAGAAATGAAAAAAGAAACTGTTTATTTCTCTCTACACAGCCCCATTGGATGTCCACAGAGGAGTCTTTTAAAGAAACTGGGCACATGCTTTAAGTTTTCAAGTAGCTCAAATAGTAATTGTGCTGTGGGTTATTGTTAGAATTACAATGACAGAGGCTAATTAAAAAGAATGCTGTAGCCTTTTAGGAAGAAAAACAAGTTTAATTGGTAACATCCCACATGTGTTCTGCCAGAGTCTTCCTCTCATCTTTTCCTAACTGGTTTTGATTAATGTAATTTAACTATAATTTCTCTGTGTAACTTGGCTTCTAAGATTCTTTCTGCCAAATTGCATTATTGTTCTCTGCTTGATGGAACTGTTTACAAGTGTCATTTTCAGAACACTGTTGTGGGAAGGCACTGTATTCTTGCTGCTACTTAGTGTTCTTTCTCACTAGCAAATAGATAACCCAAAATGTAAGAAATGTAAAGGAGAGAGGGAAAAAAAAGTGCCTCTTTTCTGTGCATCCTGAAGTGTTTACTCTGCATTTGAGTAAACTAGTTACAGAGTAACTGCAAGCACTCTACTTTTGCTTTGGCACAACCCGTGGATCACCAGTTTAAAGCAAAACTTTGTAATGAGTAGCAAGGTGGATGCAGAGCAGACACAGGTTGAGAGTTTACCTCCATTTTTCAACTCCCTCCCATTAGCTGTCTTTGTTCTCATCCTGCAAACCACACTTTTCCAGGAAGTTCCTCTGGTCCATTCTTCTCTCTGTCACCTATTCCCTGGGGGCTAGTGCCTGAAAAAAGTCTCTATTAAAGCAGATTTTTGCAGTGCAGAGTATAGGTATGAAAATGTGATGGTACCTGATTCTATTTCTAGGGAGACAAGGAAACAAAAGACCTGTGATACTTTAGTGTATTAGGTTTTGATTTCTAGAGTTAGAAAGGTCTTACCTGTGCTCCAAAAATTGCAATTCCTCACCTATAATCAGTAGACTGTGGTTAAAATACAGTTTTCATTTAATTGTAATCCACCATAGCAACATCTTCACCTCAGTTGGATGAACTTGCTTTTGAGGAAACAAATGACCTTGGTTCAGTGACTTCATGTATTCTAGATGTGGTCTCCTTGCATAAGGTGAAGAATATCCAGATGTAATCCCCCAGCAGCTTGTGACAGATGTCTGTGTTAATGGTATGCAACTTGCCAGGGGTTTGGAAGAAAATCAAGTTTTTCTTTCACTTCCAAAACTTCCATCAAAGTTTAGGTGGGCTATAGATGGAGATCTGGGCTCTGCTAGGCTGGAATTTAGTTTTTGCAGTTCTGTGGGCTAGTCCACCAAACAGACAGGTCAGCATGAGAGTGACTTTCCAGGTATCTAATGGATAGAGGGTACAACTTCTTGGCACATCAGCTGGACAGTTCTCAACTCACTAAGGCCTCCCCCTGTGTCTTGGCCATGCTGGTGACCTTCTGTGCAGTTTCTGCCACTTATACCCTGATAAATTCAATGGGATTTAGTGTATAGCAAGTTTCTGTAGGCCTAGACCCTAGGAGAAGATTTAGGAGAGAAGCTAAAGCAGCTGATGGAGGTGGTGTGTTTACTAACAGAGGCCTTGGTTTTGGGTATTTGGGGTCCATTTTGTGCCTTGCTTCTCACATGCTAAGTCTGGTGTGCAGACAGTGAGCTGAACTTCAGATAAAATAAGAATAAACAAAAGCCTGAAGACTGAGAAATTGAGAGTCCTGCTCATCCTTCATCCTTGGAAAAGAACCCAGCAGAGGAACCCTCTCCAAAGGGCCCAGGGGGTTGGGTTCCCACTCTGGCTGGGGCCATCAAAAACCCAGCACTGGTGTATTGGTTTTAATTTTCTTCTGTGTGACTTAGAGCAGTTTGAGGAGGGCATTAGAAGATTTGGGGCAAGTGAGCTCTATTCCCAGCAGCAAGGTGGGGGTGTGTGCATACCCAGGCACTACTCAGCACTCACATTTCTGTCTTTAAAACTTCTCTTTATTATTTAAGTCAGGGTCTGGAGAGGAGCAAGGTGGAATAATTTTTACCATGCTATATTGGGAGAGTTGCCTTGCTCTCCTGAGGTCATTGAGTGCTCAAGCAGAAAGCTGCCCATGCATGGAAGGCTCAGCACATGCAGAGAGTGGTGTAGCTTGTTGCTTGATAAATATTTCTGTGAACAAGGAGTCACTGCCACATGGTTTTGTTCCTATGCATCCAGGTTTTTATCATTCTTGTTCCCCTATCATCCAGAATCGTCTGGGACCTTGCTAAGAGACCTCTCATGTATTTCCACACTACTCAAGCACTACTCAGGACAACAGAGATCAGGCAATGAGAAAGTTTCCACTGTAGGTTCTGTCTCAGCTCACTGGGGTGTTGTTAGCTTCTCCTCCCCATGTCTCTAAAAACAGAGAGCCAAAAACAACACTGAGTCACTGCAAGCTTGCTCTTCCCCAAAGCACAAGCAATGTTCCCCACCCCACCCACATGCAGGGATGTATTGCTGCACAGAGCTCTGAGAAGGGGTGCAGGCTGCTTGCTGAGCCCATTTCTCATGATCCTTGCACATGGGGTTTTTTAGCTGAATTTTGAATGGTTCTTTTCAGCCATGGCGCAGCATCTATGCAGGTGCTCCATCCTGCATTGCTTAAGGAAGGGATTCAAGGGGATGGGGTTGTAAAGACTGGTGCTCAAACTGATTTGGCTCATGCTTGCCTGGATTGAGGAGTCCTTGTATGAGCAGCCTGGCTGGCTGGGTGCTGTGAGCAGCTGTGGTGCATTCAGGGCCACGTTGCCTCTTCAGAAGGACATTTCTGGAGAGCCTCACTGAGCACAGCTGGGCTGTTTGCTGACTGGTTGCCTTCCTTTAGATGTACACATAGAGAAGATTTGAAAGAAATCTTCATGTCACTGAAAGCAAACATTGCTACCCACAGAAGTCTGGATGTTTTGTGGACTTTTTTTCCCTCGCTCAGAATATTTACAGGCTGGATTACAGGGACATGGTGCAAAAGTTGTACTGAGCAATTCATGTCCATGACATGGGAATAGAGATGGGCTTGGAATGGGCCAAGGAGAAGGAGCAAACTGGGAACAGCTTGGCCAAGGCACCTCACCAGGGGACATTTACTGCTGCATTTACAGAGGACAGCTGGGCCTGTGCCTATCCCCATGTATTCAGGGGATATTTCAGCTGCCCCTAGCCCCATGGAAGTCCTGCAGCTCCTACCAAGTGGGTGTTTTACTTTGATTCAGTATTGAGTGGCACATGATTTATGAGCTGTGCTCTCTGATTTATGATCTGCATGGCTGGCAAAGAAAGCAGGATCAGGCACTTGGCTATTGTGCAAACAGGGATGACACATAATATCCAAAGAACACAGGAAAGATAAAATTACACAGATTGTTGAAATACTCTCCTCGACTGTGTTGCTCATGTGGATGAGTAAAATAAGAATAAGGGTTGTTAGGATCTGTGTGCAAGTTGGCTTTTTAAACTCCATTTTCCTCCTTCATTGCCTAGATCAGCCCAGCCAGAAATGCTGGACTCTTTAGTGTAATTTGCAATTCTGAATATGGGCATCAAAAATTTGGGTGTAAAATCACTCCTTGGGTTTCTACCAACTAATGGAATTGTTTTGTAATTCCCCTTCCCAAACTCCAAATAAAATTTGCTTTCCTGACACACTACAAAACTCGGGCTTCTGACGTGCTGGACATCTTATTACTTTATTAACATTTTCCTGAATGTTTATTTGAAGAATGGCCTTTTTCACTGAGTACTTGTTAAACCTCAGCAGTGGAGATTCAGCCATGAATTACGTGAGAAGAACTAAGCTGGGGAGGGAAGAATGACAGACTTGGGGTGTGTGCTGTCCTGTGACAACAGCAGGGATTCAAAGTGATTTCACTGAAACCTGTGGTGTAATTGAGAGTAGAATCCAATCTCTTTCATTTCATCAAAGTGAATACCAAGTGATTATAATCAATAAAATCCTGGACTGAGTTCAATCATACTTGATCAGTGTTTTTGCTGCTGAGTGGTGTGGCAATCACTGTTCTTTGTTTAACCTTTTGTTTGAATAAGAAGTTCCTCATAATTTCTAAGTAAGGATTTTTGCTGAAGCAAAGCACTTTTTAGGTTTTTTTAATGCAATTACTCTGCTGTGAAAGTGAAATCCTTTCCTTTAAGTACCAGAGTGTGCATGTGTATGCAAGGAGGAAGGTCAGCATTGAAGAATGCCTTACATAGCTGAAGGCAGGGAGGCACAAACACACAGAGTGGTAAGAAAGATTTCGAGGAACCCATGAACTTGGGGTAATGTCAGAACAGCTAGTAAATCCTAAAGTCCAAACAAAGATCTGAGATATTCAGGTCTAGATTTTTCAAAGGATGCAGCTCACTTCATACTTAAGAAAGGCAAAAGTATCCTTGAGGTTGTGGGCAGACCTGGCACAGTGCTCTCTGGGTTATAGGTGGAGTTGGAAACCATAATGGGAGCAGGATCAGACTGTTCTTGCAATGAGAGAGACATGACAAATGCCTGGAGCTGAGGCTGAAGGAGGAGACCTGAGGCTGAGGACACTAAAGGCTGTTCTCACAAAGCTGCCCTGCCATTATCTGCTATCAGCACCTGCTGCTCTAGGTGCCTTATGCCCTCCCTCAGACAGCCCTGTGGATTTCTAGGGCAGTAGCACAGGGAAAACAAATGCTCAGAGCATGAAGCTTTTACCTTGCCTTGCCTGTTGTCCTTGCAATTACGCCTACGTCTGGCTTTCTATCCCAAGATCACACAAACAACCCTTGTGGGACTGCCCTCAAATTTCCCCCAGTGCCAGTGATCCTTGCTGACTGAGAGACCCACCCTTCATTTTCTTTGCAAAACAAAAACAGTGAAAGTGAAGACAGTAGAATGCAGTCTGCCCTTGATGGTAAAGGCAAAAATCCATTTACTGCTATGTGCTAATACTGGTGTAACCAAGATGTGTGACATGGCCCGAATCAAACAGCAGAAATGGACACAAATGGCAATGAATAGCCTTTTTGATGTAAACAACACTTCTATGGGAAGGATGTTGTGCAATTGCCTGCAAAGAAGTGGTAGAGAGGGTAATTCAGTGGCCTCTTTCACAGAGACTCTGGGTAAAGAGGGCAGTGGGCAGATGTTGAGTAGCAGGAGGGCTGGGGCAGATTTGGGAGATGAGATGAGTCCCTGGCCCCTGTGAGATACCAAAATAGCAGGAAGTGGCTGCTGCTGCCCAGCAGAGGGGTGAGTGGCTAATGGTAATGCACTGCCCCCATGAAAAGTTGAAATTTCAGTGCTCAAACGCTGCCCTGCCGGCAGGGATGTGCTGCCTGTCATCATCCTCCCTCTCTAATTTTGGAAAGAGGGCTGAATTTTTTCATGGCGCCCATGAGAGGTCACTGACCTGAGGTTTTAGTCTCTGCTGTGTCATTGACTGGCACTTGGCTGGTGACATTCATTCTATTAAAGGCGTAGTTAAGAAAAGTGTAGTGAAAGTGGATCAAACACCTTAAGACAGCAGCTTAAAATTTTCCATTTGCTCTTCAGCAGATGACTAAGTATTGAATAAAATAAAAGGTGTGAAAATGCCCACATTGCTTAAAAGTACTTTTTTTTTATTACTTGTGGACAGAAATCCACCCCCTTTACCCTCACTCACTATTCCTCTCTTGGCAGATAAAACCTGAACGTTTTACCCCAGGTTTAAAAAATCCTAAACCCTAAACTTGGAGGGATTGTCCTGGATTTCTGGAACATGAGAGATAATTAACTCTTCAGGAACTAGCACTTCTCTCCCACAGGCTTCCAATCCCTTGGGTGTATTGAGATCAGCATATATTATAACTAAGTTTTGTGCTGACAGTATTTTACACTTGTGTAATTATCTTGCCAGAGGCAAAGGATATTCTGGGAAATCAGCCAGGAGAAAGTCAAAGTAAGCAGGGCAAGTGGTATAAACGTAAGAGAAGGGTGGGATGCTTGGATGTGGAAACAGTTGGCCTGGGATTGTGTTCAAAACTTCGTGGCAGCCTCAGAAAAGGAAGATTTGAATGAAGGCATATATAAATGTTAAGGCTCTGTATCAATCTATCCTATAACTTGAAGAAGCTTGAGGGGACAAAAAAAGGTTAAAATGTTGCTCTTGGGCCATAAAGGCAGTTGGATCAATGCTGGCACATAGACCATCAATGTCCAAGTAAGAAGAATCTGGCTCTCTCTGACACTGCTCACATGACAGAGAACAGCAAGCCAAAGTGCTACAGAGAAATGAGGGGGAACACACGCTCCAAAGCAGCCAGGATTTCCAATTTACTTGTCAGTGTTCCTTTATTTCTGCTTTCTGTGCTAGAATAGAAGGAAAGAGGCAGAACTTCTGGCTCTGGCCAAGTGTCCTATCTTCACTGAACTTTATTACTTTTTTCACACATGGACAGGAGATCCAGATCCAACATGGATGAGATTATCTTCCAGCATGTAAGTGCATCAATTATCAAGTTGAGTGCACAACAGAAGGTTGGAAAAGAAACAGGTTTAATTGTTTTGGTGTGTATAACTGTGGATGTTGGAAGGACCATGCATCTCTGCTAAACAGAATGCCAGAAGATAAATTTACTCACAGAGAAAACCAGGCATATGGAGAGAAAGCTGGTCTGCAAAGTCTGCTGTTGGAGAAAGCAGTTGGAGGAGAAATTTCAAGGAATAGAAAAGAGAACAAATTAATGGAATCTGTACATTCCAGGCATAACATTCCCAAACAGGAAAAAAAAATTGCTTTTAAATGAAAGAAAGAAAGGGTTTTGGTGAAATAGTGCCTTATGTGTTTCTCCAAAACCACCAAACACCTTCAGCTCCAGTTCCTTCTCATGCCAAGTATGTTGAGGTAGCCACATTGTGCTGTTTGAAACCTCTCTCCTTGAAGATCTGTGCTGCTAAGGCTTTGTGTCTGCTCATGTCCAGTGTTTGTTGGTTGAGTTGAGGCCCTTTTGCACAGAGCTCAGGATGGGGCTGGAACATTCTGCAGCCCAGGGAACAGCCCCCAGATAAGGCAGCCTCCAGATCAGACAAGGGGTTTGCCTACATGTCAAGTTTGTACCCTTGGCACTTCACCCAGTGTGGCCTCTTGGTTCTGCATCCAACTGGTTAAATTCTTCCAAAGTGTAAATGGCAAGTCCACCTTCTCACATACTGTAAAAGGATATCTGTTCCCACCTTCATCACTTTCCCCTCCAGCCTTTCCCTCCCATCATGGCATGCACTGAAGCAATGCCCATTTAATGGTCACAACTCCACCCTCACCAAAGCCACAGGGAAATGTCAGTGCTGGCTCCTGCCTCAGCAGCTCCCTGGGGTGTTTTGGGGAATATGCTGGATCTGTACCTGCAAAACTGCAGAGTGATCTCTGTCTGCTGTTATTCAGCTCCTTTTCACTTGCTGCCACTGGTGCCAGACCCTGAAAGCACAGCCAGTGCCCAGGGCTGGATTGTCAGGGCTTGCAGCCGCCTCTGTGGTTGCTGCTGCTCAAATGCAGTTGCTGGTGAAAGGTTTTCCTTTCTTGATGTCTCCTGGGCTAATGAAGTGAGCACACTGACTGGGCAGGGGTTTGAGAGCTGAAGGAACCCAGGTGTTGCTTTCTTTCTCTGCCCCATTTGCCCTGCATGAATAGTGGGATGTATGAAAAGTGTAAAATATTTCCACAAGGAGGCTTCATCCCTGTGACTTATTCAAACAAGCAAGTGCAAATGAGAAAGGAAGAAAGAGGAAAGATAGACCACAGCTGTGTTACTCCCCATGTTCTCTTATCCTTTTTAAGAGATGTGTTTCCCCTGCTCTTTAGTCTGAGTTTATTGTAAAGTTAAATCTCAATTTGCATGGAATAACCTTCATTACATTTATCTCCTTAAAAACAAGAGATGGTTGCAAAGGACAGCTTTATGAACCATCTGTTCTAAAAGTAACACAGGAGGATGAAATTAACTTCCCTGTGTTTGAAGTGAATGTATGAAATTCGTGAACCTTAAAGGTTGTTCTACAGTGGGAGTATTGTCCATCCTTTAAAAGTGTTGAAGCAAAGGGAGGGCTCTGTGCTCATCCATACTGTGCAACTTATCCAAGTATTAATAAACTGGAAATACTGCTGAGTAGATTCTTTCCCAATCCATGTCTTCCAGCCTTGCCATGCAGCTGACCTCTAACGTGGATTAACAATCTCTGCTTCTGGTGCTGCAGACAGATGCAGGATACATTTCTAACATTTCTGATCTTTCCTTTGCTTCTGACTTTGCTTGCTCATTCTTCAGAGGACAGATCTCTCCACTCAACAGTTGTCTATTATATGTAGTGCATACCAGTGTAAGGAGAATGTTTAAGCATTCAAGATGTTTTGTGGATGTTTGTGTCAATTTTGTTTGTACGCCTCTGACAAGGCTGATTAATTTTTCCACATTTGTTTTTTGTTTCTTGCTTATAGTGGCTGATTGTGCATGTGGAAGTATGTTGGGATGCATGAAGGGAAATATGATCTCCTTTTCCTTGTGTAGAAAGGAAAAAAAAAAGCCATGAGACTTAATCTGGATTTAAAAAAGGAAAAACAGTAGAATTACATCCTCTGCCTGTGACACATAGAGAGCTCCTCTTTGTTTTGATTCACATTACATCTTTCCTTGCTAATAGGAAGTAGGTCATCAAAATAACAGCAGATGCAACTGGGACACTTTGGAATTTTCTAAATCCATTTCAGGGCAAAGCATGTATGTCACTGATGATACCAGATCATCTGATTTCTCCTGGGAATACACAATGATTGTGCTCCTGTCATTTCATCTGTTAGTCAGTTTTGATATGTTGACTACAAAGGGCTCTCCAGGACACCATGGTAGAAATGAAGTTGTGTTTGGGAGCTCACTGTTCTTAGTGAGTTCTTAAAGATAATTTGTCTGTCCAACCCACTGATTCCTTGAAGGCTCTGAGGGGCAATCTGAGTCTCTCAGCATAGACACAAGGCTGGTAGGAAAGCACATAAAACCTTCCACCCTACCATGCAAACACAACAGGAGCAGTGGAAGGATAACTCTTTTCAGGAGAACTTTAAATCTGAACTTAAAATTACTTTAGGATTTTCTCTCCTTGTTGCACATTTAGTATAATTGTCCATGCCAGAAAATCTTTGCCCACAACCTCCCGTATACTGACTTAAAACATATTTTTCTGAAGCCACATGACTTAGGATCTTTGTGTCAGGCCTTATTCTCTTGCTAGAAACTGTTGGTAGATTCCAGCTCTGCTGGACAGAGAGATATCAAGAAAGAAAGCAAGAAAGAAAAAGAAAGCAAGAAAACAAGAAAGCAAGAAAGCAAGCAAGAAAGAAAGAAAGAAAGAAAGAAAGAAAGAAAGAAAGAAAGAAAGAAAGAAAGAAAGAAAGAAAGAAAAAAAAGAAAGAGAAAGGCAAGTCTGTGGCATCTCCGAAAAGGTGTCAGAGAAGCCACATGAGAAGATCTTGTGAGAGATACCAGAGAAGCCATGTGTCATTAATGATTAAATGACACCAAGTGATCTGCCACCGGGATGCAATGCCACAGAAAGCTGTGCATGACTCCTTCCAGAGGTCATGGAAGCACTCACCAGACTCTTGAAAATGCTTGATTTCTTGGATAGCCTGAGCTTAGATTTTGGTTGCCTTCTGAAAAGATTGCCTTTCTGCATAGATTCTTTGTAAGGCTGAATTTTGGGTAAGGCAATAGAAGGCAGAGACTGAATGACAATTTAAACTGATTAGTTATAGAGTTTTTTGTGAGTTTTATTGTGGCTTGGACAGATTTCTGTATACTATGAATACTGCTTAAGATATTTCTGTTTTGCTTTTTTTTTTAACCTCTAGTTGCTAGTTCATAGGTCCTTGGAGAGCTACTTAACAAGCTGGAAAAAAACCATCAAAATGAAACAAAAAAAAAAAAGTGGAAAAGTTTCACACATCCTTGATGTATAATGGAGTAATATTTCAGTTGCAATACAAATGATTTACTTACCATGGAGTCATTCTGTACTGATAATAAAAGCACATTTCCTCTTGGAACAACCAGTTACTGTTTTCAGATCAAACCCATTCATTCATGGAGTTTTTCTTCTTGCCTGTGTCTCATATGTGAGCATCACTAGGTGCCAAATGCAATCAATATGAATTCTGCTTTTGAGCACACTGGTATCAGCCTCACCCAGAGGAGAACTTGGCTTTTAGACCTTGTGTCACATTTTAAGAAAAATAATATTGACTCATGTTATTTCAAAATCATTGTTTATAGCCAGCAGATTTTAAATCAAAACAGTCAGGCACGTTTTCATTTTACGCTGATTGTTAAATAAGCCGTGGAAAAGGTTTCTCTTTGCAGAATTGCTTTCTACCCCTCCAAGATTATTACTTTTCACGTGTTCTAGTTCATCCCAAGATTGTGCTATTGTTCTCTTCAAAGTTTCCTGGGCCATTAATCTCTCTCTTTTGTTTCCATTTGGCCTCCGGATAGGTCAGCTGGAAATTGCATTGCTGGAGAATATTCTGGTCTTGAGAACACAAAGAAAAAGGAGCAAGGAGAGCCTCCAAATAATGTTGATTCTTCATTCAGAGTGTACAACTAAGCAAGCCCATAAAGGCTGTGTTACTAAATCCTTTATCTCCTCAAAGCCAATGGAATATACTGGGCACCAGGCACCATGTTCAACAACAGCTCCTATTCTCTTGTTTAAAAAGTGAGTCTTTTCACATCGTATTTCCATGCTTCTCTATTTTTTTTTTTCTGGCTGCCTTTAACTATCCACCAGGGCCCACTGTATTGGACATGACAGTTCAAAATGTATATTTAAGGCCTGGTGACACAGAGCCACGCTGAGGCCACAGAGGAGCAGTCGTGGCAATCGAACCGCGCGAGCCGCGGCAGCGCTACGTGTCCGTCACTCTTTCCATTGTGGCTCCTCCTCGCTCCCGCAGGATTTATAGGCACATTTTTGAGAGGACTCCAGTAACTAAAATAAAGATGTATTTGTCTCCACAGAAATGTTGCAGCCACATATGCGGCTATTTGGAGAAAACGAAAAAAAAAAAGAGAATGGAAACCCCATTGAACTCATGCTGTAGGGGCTCCGTGAATGGATTTTCAAAGTCTTGTCTTGAAGCATATAATTTTTACCTGTTTTTATGTCTGTGTTTACTTTTCTGACTGCCATGTGGAACAAATTTCAAGCAAGGGCATGTGCTCCTTAGGACAGGAAAGGTTAATTTGGCTACTTTGTGAATAAGTATGTCACACAGTCTTCCATTGTTCCGTTTTCTTTCTCGACATCTCCTAAGATCTCTGCTTCAAGACACGAAGTGGTGATTCTCTGGGGCAGAATTTGTGTTGGGCAGAGAGGCAGGAGTATGTTATGAGATGAAACCAAGCCAAGGGGTGCAGATGATATAGGAGGGTTGATGCAGGCAGCTGAGTAGCACCTTTCGGGGCTGGAGTCTATGCCAGCTCTTGCCCCAAAAGTGTTTCCTTGTCACTAGGGAAGTTATTTGAGCCCAGTTTTTGTGGCTGCACACTGATAGTGTGTTCCTCACTTTATGGACTGGTCAGTTCAAGGCTCTGGCGTGGCAGCTACAGCCCCAAACTGAGGAGCTGTAATTTTTACACAGCAGTTTGAACACTCCATCCAGAAGAGCTTTGGCTGGAAGCTGGGTGAGCTGTGCCCACATCCTGGGCTGGCTCGGTGGTGGATTACCATGTTACAGCAGGGCTGTGCCTGTGCTCATAAACCCCTTCCCTCAGCAGGGGCTGTGGCGTGTTTGCAGCTGGATTTCAGTTGCCAGGGAATGAAGGGGCCCTGTGAAAAGGACATCAGCTGAGGACTAATGCTTTTACTTCCCTGTTCACTGATGTGGTCTAGGGAGAAAGGACACGGCATCTCTTTTGGAGTTCATGAGTGGAAGGAAGATCTGGCTGGAGGACATTCCCAAAATCTTGACTGCCCAAAAGGTGCTGGGTTCCAGGCATTCCCTGCACACAGGCCTCCTGAGAAAAGGGTTCATGGGACCCATTTCTTCTGTTTATGCACTAGGTGACCAGGTTTGATTCACGGAAGCAAATTTGCCACCTCAGCATACCAATGTTCTGATTTTTGGAGGAAAAAAGTCTCCCACTTATTTATGGATGAACATAAGAGAAAGCTCATGGTGAACACTACAGAAAGCTCATGTTTTCCATATCTGGTGCAGCAAGTGTGTAGCAGCATTCACTGGGACTGCACTGGTAATGGTCCCAGCACTGTTCTCTGGCAGCTGGAAAGGAGATCTGCTGAAGTATGTGGGGCAAACTTGGCCTATTGAGTCTGGAAGCCTCATGAGAAGAATTTGGGATGGTAGAGCTAAGGGACATTTTGTGTTCACTTTGCATCAGAAGCCTGTGATTTGGGAGACTGAAGTCTGATGTACAGACTGTGGTGCTGGGTTTGCGTAACTAAGTCTTGTTAAAAAAACCCAAGCAAACAGCTCATATATCTATATATTTACATTTATAACCTTATACATACATACATATATATATATATATGTATACACACACATATATATTTCCCCTTTCACCTTAAGATTTATTTACATACTGTTCTCTAAGAAACAGAATAGTTTTCTGCAGACTGGGAACTCTTGCTCCTGGTCTCAAAGCTCCTCTTGCCCTGGGAAAAAAGGATGGCTGATGTGCTCTTTTAGTTGTTATGCCCAGACTGCCAAGAAATGTACTTGTGGGTGAGGCCTAATGCATGTTCCCTGGGTGCAGCCTTAGGCTACAGCCTCTTGTTGCATCATCCCCTAACACCAGGCATGTGCCTCTGCTGTGGAGAATTTATGTGTGGATTTCAATCTGTTCCAGGTCAGACATGCAGCCCTCCCACATGGCTGTGCATTCAGGGTTGATGTTGGTGTTAGATGCATGAGATTCAGGCAAATGTGCACTGGTGGAATTCATCTGGACTGCCCAGAGCAAGTGGAGGTTGGGGCTGCAGACTATGACTAAGAAGTGGCTGCAGCCAATAGAAAGGGGTGAATCTAAGATGTTATCCTCATTTTCCTGTTCACTGCCTTTCATAAAGCTGATCTTAAGGATAAGATCTTAAGGATAACTCCAAATTTTCCTCTATCCCTTAAACCAGAAACTCCTTATCTTAGAAGGAAAATAACAGAACACTTAGTCAAGATTGCACATCTGCTTTGCTCTTCTATGAGCTCCTTCCACTGCGAGGTTTGATTTATGATCTATGCAGAAATCCTCATTTGAGTCCTAATCTAGCACTTAACCATGCAGCACTTATTTGTTCAGAGCTCTTTCTAGGAAGGATCAGTCTCATTTAGCCTCCAACAATCAATCTTTGTTAGCAAAATACTCAACTCATCTGGATTTCAGCTGTTGCTCTTCCCCCCCCCTCCAAATTCTTGGAGACATGGTGATTTCCAGAAAAACCGAGTGCATTGGCTGTACAGAGAGCCCATTGTGCTGCCCAGTCAAAGAGAAACCACCACCATGTGAAACGAAACACGGCCTGGGGAAAGCAGGAATCTGATGCACACTGGTGTTTGCAAACCTGCTCTTGGTCTGCTGGAGCAGATGCAGCCCATAAATCAGCTAATGATGAGTTAGGATCAGCTCACTAGCACATTTTGAAGTAAGATACTTGTATTTGGTTGTGACCAACAGCACAGGTGATAATTTTTTGGTTGTTGCGGTTTTTTGCTTTTGTTTCTGGGGTGTCCCCTTTGAATGGGCAATCTGCATCTGTGAGTTTGTGACTCGTTGCTGTGTGCTTAGAGTTCCAAAGAAACAGGGAAGGAAATATAAAACTATAGAAGAGATAAGTAGCATCAGCATCTTGTGTACAGTGGTTTGGTTAAACTGAAAAGCAAGAAATGATGCTGCCGCCTCCAGGGCCCTTTTCAATAGTGAGGTGCAGAAAGTTTGGCATGTTCTCTGGAAGGGTCATTTGGGTCTAAAATTGGTCTGAGGCATTGTTTGCTTTCCCTTGCAGACAACCTCTGAGAAACAGGAGTTGTGAGCAGAAGGAAGCTCCTGTGATGGATGTGGTCATCAAAGCCAACAGCGAGGTGGTTGACTCAGTGTGGTTGAGGAAGAAGCAAAAATAGAGCAAAATGCAAGGCTTGATTGCATTTAGGAAATCATTTTTGTTCATTTGGATCTCTTGTCCTGTACAGCAGTGAAATTTGGTGGATATGGAAGGTGCAAAACAGAGCAGGATAGAAAAGCAATTTCATCATGGAGCTCTGAGCCTTCTGGTGAGCTGCAGCTTTCATGAGGAATAGGCTCTCTTTTGGGGCCTCTTCAGTTAATTAATGGCATTCAGAACCAAGTCTGCAAAAAAGCTACAGCCAACAAAATAGATCTGTCCAGACTGTTTTCCTGGAATGTCCCTAAACAAAAGCTAGCTCCCTGGAGGTAAATGCTTCAGTGCCCTGTTGCTCGGAAATCATCAGATCTCAGGCTTTTTGAAAATCTGTAATTGTAACGAAATTATTCTTTCCAAAAGATACTTGGGTTGTTTTCCACCCTGCTCAATGAGATCCATATTCCATGGCACTGACTGTAAGTGAGTGGTTTAAAGACAAATGCATGTCATGTCATGAATGTGTTTCTACTTTGTCATGGGGAGACACCAGCCAATTAAATTCTAACATTACTGAATTTTATTGATTCCATAATCATTGAATTATGGAATTTTTACTTATTTCTTATTAAAAAAATAAATCTCTTAATCCTTTAGGGAAAATGGCATTTTTAACCCTGGTTTGGTTATTACTGAAGTAGGAAACTACTGTGGGATGTGAGTATTGTGAACCCCATAGTAGTTGTACTGGTCAGTGGTTCTGAGACCTTAATCCAGAGGAGCAAGGGTATAAACTGGAGGTAATAAAAAGTAAGATTAGATCCCTTGTTTCTCTTTGAAAAGTGGAACTTTTATATATTTGGCTTTCCTATTCCCCTTTGCCCTCACAGCTCCAGCCTTGCTAAGGCACCCTCAGGATGAGGACAATTCCCTACTCTGGGTTCAGTTCAGCTCCAAGTCCCAAATGAGTTGGCTTTTTGTTCCATTTCTTCTATTCTGAATTACAAATACTCTGAGTAATCACTTAATCAGAGGCTCCTTTGCCGTTTCAAAGGATTGTCTTCCACATTTAGCATGTTTCCAAATAATTTCCTACTCTTTTGTTCTTGCTGCTGGATCATCTGCCAGCTTTGTCAGGATGAAATGTGGACAGTGGACTCCAGGCATTTTCATCCAAAACTTTCTGATAATTACAAAGTAATAAGTAGATGATTTTCACCATCCTTGGAGAGTGAAGTTTCTGCAATTGCTGGCCAGGTTTTTTTCATGCAACAAATTCAGAAAAGCAAAACAAGTTTCCTCATGCTGAGGAAGGAAGATCTCTCTCTAGTTTTTGATGGCTAACAGAGTTGAATAAGAACCGTGTCTGACAAGCATTCAGATATAACAGTCATGTACAAGCTACATGTTTTTCAGTTTGTAACTCTACAAATCAAGACTCTGAAAAAGTTGCTAACAGCTGTCCAGATTTTATTCAGCAGTAAAATTGGAAGATGAGGATGTAATTTAATGGCAAACCCCTTTCTTAGCAGCTTGAGGGCTTCCTTTTGAATTGGATCCTGGAAATAGTTATTCTGGCCCTAGTAATGCTTAAAGATAGGCCAAAACATAAGGAAATAAAAAAGAAGGGGTTGAATTGAAATAAAATCTTAGATCCAAGCTCCCTGAATTTGGGGATTGTTTGGAATTGGATCCAAACTCTTTGTCTTGAGTCCATTGGTTATAGGAAAAAAATGGTCCTAACAGTCACTAGTTATTACTTATAACAGAAAACAACCCTGTTTGTTAAATGACTGAGTTCTCAACACACCAAGGAACCATTGTTTCATGTGAGTTTACCTGAGTTATTAAAACAGTTTTAAGAGCTCTGCACTGACCTTTCAACACACCCTAATTTACCCTCAGGAGCAGCGTGGCCCCCAGGGAGAGGGAGGTGATTCTGCCCCTCTGCTCCACCCTGCTAAGACCCTCCCTGGAGTGTCCAGCTCTGGGGCCCACCAGGTGAGGAGGACACAGACCTGATGGAGCAGGTCCAGAAGGGTCCACAAGGTTGCTCAGAGGGCTTGGTCACCTCTCCTGTGGAAACAAGCTGAGACAGCTGGGCTCGTTCATCCTGGAGAAGACTCCAAGGAAGAAGAAGACACATTGTGGCCTTTCAGTACCTTAAAGAAGTTTATGAAAAGTGGGGAGAGAGCCTTTTTTATATAGGTAGATAATGACAGGACAAGGGGAAATGGTTTTAAACTGAAGGAGGGTGAGTTTAGATTAGATGTTAGGAAGGAATTCATTACTGAAAGGGCAGTGAAGCACTGGCACAGGTTGCCCAGAGAATTTATAGATGCCCAATGCCTGGAAGTATTCAAAGCCAGGTTGGATGGGACCCTGAGCAACTTGATCTAGTGAAAGACATCCCTGCCCATGTCAGGGGGGCTGGAATGAGATGATCTTTAAGGTCCTTTCCAACCCAAACCATTCCAAGATTCTATGGTAGTTCACTATCTCCTTGAGAAGTAGGTTTTTTAATGCTTAATCACAACTCTTGAGTTATGATCTGAGGGTCTTAAATCCATGAAGAAAAGCTCCACAGTGGTCCACCAGCATGGTATAACTCAGTAAGAACTGATTGAAGGTGGCTTATGACTTTGTTCAAAGTCCTTTTACAAGACTTCTAATCAACTTCAAGGAATTTTGGGTTAGTCCCTCTTTTTCTGGTGAACTAAGGTGACAGAGCCATTAACAAAACGGGGTGCTGCTGCATGTAAGGGACAGAAATTGCCCTTAAAGAAAATGAGAACATGTACACAGATGGGCAGTGTGCTGGGACAGGCTCTGTGAAGCTTTTATTTTTTCCTACTTTCTCACTCTCCTCAGTGGAGGAAAACCAGGGGAAAGTACATCCAAATTAAGCTACTGACAAAGCTTATCAGCCTGTTTGTGCAAAGGGGCCCTGTTCTGTCATTCTGGTTTCTTAGACAGGGTTTCCTAGCCTTGGTAGAGTAAACATGCCAGAGGTAAATGAAACTGCTGCATTTTTGTGCTGAATTTGGAATTGTTCCCTTATGTGATGATATCCAGGTAGTCCCATTTGTCCTATTTGAAAACCACTGCTCCATCAGGCTGGGAGGAAACTGGAACCAGGCAGGACCTCCCGTGCCTGTTCTCATGCAGATCTTGGTGCAAACCAGTGTGTTTGCAGTTTTCTGTATGCTGTCTCAGCACTTTATATACTTAAGTGTATCATCATAAAAATAACTGTGCTGAGAACATGCCAAAGGGCCTCCAGGTTAATACCCATCTTTTATGGTGTCCAAGTGCATATTCAGGGAAGATCAGGAACAGGACAAACACACATGATATTCTGCCCAAGGCAGTCTTTTAACACTCAACTATTTTCCCTGAGACATGAGCCTTCTGTGGATAGTCTAATTAGTAACCCTGAATGAATCTTTCCCAAGTAAATTATTTCCATTGAGCCTTTATAAACTTTTTGCATTGCCAGGGGATCACACAGATCAGTTACCTGTTGTGAGAGCAACCAGACCCCCTGAATTGTCTGTCTTTTCCAGAGAGAACAGAAATCTGTTAGGTCAGCGTGATATTTTGAGAGATGTTGTTAGGAAAACAGTCTGAAACTCACTGATTGCACTTCTACAGAAGAAGGAAAGAGTGGATGTAGCTCCACACTCAAGAGCACTCTCAGTTCAGAGGGCTTACACCAGAGGGACATTGCAGCATGCATGGAAACTGGATCTGCTGGACATAATGAATGACGTGTGGAGGGAAAGGAATTGGAGGGGATGGGTTCTGGCAATACAAAAAGTTTGCATTAGGTTTTTAATTGCTTTCCTTGTGTCATCCAACCCTTTTTCCATTTCTATTCACAAGACTCCTTAAAAATGAAATCATGACTTTTCTGCTTGCCCTAGCCAATATCATACGTGTTCAATGGCACTGAAGGCTGGACCCAGATCTACTGGTAGATAATTAGATGCTAATAAGAAAGTGGCTTTTACCAACCTTGGCAGCTTCAATTTTATAAATGCTGGTTGGAGGAGCTGACACAGCAGAGCTTAGAAAACAATAAACCATGTGTCTTCTTAGCAGGAAGGAGTGTTCTTATTTTTACAGTGCATCTAAATTGCCAATTTTAATACCCTACAAGGCTTAGGAGGAAAGCTGAGACATGAATAACTGAGAGTGGAAATAAAACTAAAGCCAGGAGAAGATGATGGCTGAGAGAGACATAGGTGAAGTAGCAAAGACTTACACTGTGAAATTAAACACAGGTAGATTCAAGTGAGAAATTTTGAAAAACTTTTAACTCTGTGATCAATTAAAAACCAGAACTGGTTACCAAGGAGGTCACTGAGGACTTGTCAGAGAAGTGTTCAGGTAAAAAAGATTAAACACTGAAATCTGCTTGAAGCAGATAATGAAAGGTGTTGTGAAAAACCACCTCTGCTCACCTGCATCCTCCTGTCTTGCTGTTGTTCAGAAGTTGCCTTCTGCAAGCAAAAGAGAACATGGAATAGCTAAAGAAGATTACATTAAGCTCTTATAAGCTACCTGGATAATTCCCTGACACCTTATCCTGCTAAGGGCCCCTTCAAAGAAAGGACTAGAATCTATTTGTAGAAGAGTGTCCTTTCAGTGCTGGGTGATGATCCCACAGAGGAAGGGACACGTTGTTATTCTTGCTGGTTGTGCTCTGATCTGTAGAAGGTGCCTTTCATCTCCAGGGACTCAGAGGTTAACCCTTCTCTAAGGGTTCTAGGTTAATGATGGACATTTTTGAAATACTGGGCTGGATTTTTGCTAGTGTGAATTGTCAGGGTCCAACAAAGCCAGGAGGGTTTCCAGCAGGTTGACAGCAGATTTGACACTTGTCCCCAGCAACTGCCTCGAGGTTCAGTTCTGAGCTTGACAGATTGAGTGGTGGCTCTTGGGCCCTTCTGTGAATAAGTATTTTAAATTCTCCCAATTCATCATCTTCCCTAGAGCCAGACAAAAGCAAAAGGCTGACTTTCAGCCAGGAGGCTGACTGAAGCTACAGCACTTGTAAGCCAGAAAGGAAAAAAGAGAAGAACATTCAAATCAGGCTTCTGGTTAATGTAGAGAAAGATTAAATATGAAAACCGAAAACTTGTGTAATAAAATGTGTTTGAGCACTGAAGTTTTTTCACCTGAACATTGAAGTATTTTCCCAGCACACAGCTGTCCATATCCCCGAGAAGATGTGAAAATCAGAAGGGCTGAAGTCAACAGTTACCATATGCTTTATGTAAATAAAGCAGAGGAGAATTAGGCCTTTTCAGTTAAAGTATTTCCCTGGCTGAGATCGTGCAAGTTGCCAGGACTGGTGCCAAATTCAGTAAGTCTCTCTAAGAATGTGATGACTGTACTCTTCAACCACTTGCACTCCTGTAAATCAGCAATATCTGATTAAAAGAGAATTACATTACTGAAGTATCAGCTCAATTAAAATAAGAAAATTAAAATATTTTTTCATTCTTCATGAGTATAATTTCTGCAAAGAAAATTCTGAAATAGATGATGAAGAGGAGGAGGAGGACGCTTGCAGACAAGAAAAAGATCTGATTGCAGTCTCTTTATTATTGTTATTATTAATTGCATCTTATCTAGCCAGAATAAATTTTTAATTCATTAACATCAGTCAATCTTCAAGTACATTTTTATTATTAGAATGCATTTCAAAACTGTCCTGTATGTAATTGTGTTTTTGGTTTGAATCAGCAGTTTACAGTTTGTACAGAAGTAACATTTCCAATACCAAGTCCTAGAGGAATTTTTCAAGACAACAAGGTTATTTCATTTGAGCAGTCAAAAAAAAAAAAAATCAAAAAAATTACAAACATCTGTATTTTCTCAAGGGAGACATCGATTATTGCTTACAATGGTGTGGGCCGGAATGTGCCTCTTTCAGCTGGATGAATCCATGTGGCTTTGCCAAGAAAGTTTTACATTTCCCATTTTTCCTCAGCTGCCGTATCCAGCCTTGGCACTGTATCTACTTATTATATTTATTTCTTGGATATGCTGGTTCCAGCTTTGTCATTTACCACATTTCTGTATTTGTCTCCCTTCCTCCCTGTCTGACATCATTCAAATGAGATCAGGGTGGGAAAAAAAACACAACTTGGAGAGTTAAGTCAGGTATAATAGTAAAAATAAGAGCTTACGTAGTGAGAAAAATGATAGACAGTTGGCTAGTTCTGACCTGGATTGTTCTCCAGGAGTTTTGCCATTGTTTTCCATGAGATCAGGACTGGGCACTTGGCTGCAGTGAGAAGTGGACCTGAGCCACGTGGTTTTTCATCCAAACTTCCCCAAAACTCAGGAGTGTTTAAATCTGGCGTCCCCCTGATGAGAACATGCAATGCTTGTTTGTACGTGCACAAGAGTTTATTTTTAACATCCCATGTAGGCAGAGCTTTAACATTCCTCAGCAGAAGAATTGTGATCACCTTTAGATTTTGAACAAGATGCACAATGCTGCCACCTCCTTGTGTCTTCTTTTTCCAGCTGTGCTTGTCCCATGCAAGGGCCAGAGACAGTGTGGCTCACTGTGGTGCTTGTATAAAGCTGTAAATATCCAGCTGTTACATTAGAAAGTTGGTGCTTAATATATTTTCACAAGACAATTCCCTGCTTCAGCTAATTTCTTGAAGCAGCTTCTGTATAGCTTGTATTTAAAGGAAAGAGTCAAGACCCAAGGCTATTCTGTTAGTTGCTTCAGATTCAGAGCAATGTTCTCTAATGCAATAGTTATTCTTGATATTGGCCCTTTTATAGTAGCAATTTGATTTATTCAAATCACTGTGGAAAAAAATCTGTGAGACTGGCAAATTGCATTTCTTTATTCCCTGATTAATTTTCTTTAATTTTTTTTTAATAGAGAAAATGAAAAGAAAACAAGCCTGAGAACTGATATATGGTGTGTACCACAGCCTCTTTGGGCGGGCAACATGAATCAGGCACACACGCCTCAGATATAAATCACCCTGCACCACAGGGACATTGAGGCTCTTGGTACAAATGTACGTGTTGGGAAATTGTTCTGCAAATGCTCCATGTACGTGTGCAGTAGCTAATTTGCAAATCTGAAAAACTTGGCTTGTTTACATCGTCTCTGAAGTAACCCAGGGTGCCTAGGCTGTGTTGGGAAATAAGCTGCTCTGCCAAATGAAGCTTTAAAAAAAAAAAAAAAACCAAATTAAAAAGAAATTGTCTGTTGTAGCACAAAATGTCCCAACCTGATAAACTGTTTATTTAATTTTGAGTTTATTTTTAGCACTCATGAATTATTGAGACATCTTTTCTCTCCCAGGGTGGAGCAGGGGATTCTCTGTGTGGGCAAGAGGGGCTGAGTCCTGGCAGCCCTTCAGTCCCCAGTGCAGGGCACTGGGGAGTGTTTCCATGTGCTGAGTGTGCACTACAGAGATCTTTGCTCGGTCTCTAGAGGCTGTTAAGCTCAAAGAAACTGAGCTTCCAGCTTGAGTTCCAGCAACAAACCACTTAAGCTCCAAGGATCTTGCTTTGATCCCTCATACATTAGTCAAACTGAAGGTTTTACCAGTCTTCTCACTGCAGAGATGTCTGCTCGTGTGGGGGTCAAATCTGCTTCCAGCCTAAAGCCCGGATGGATAACTTTTATTTAGATGTGATTCTTTTTCCCCCCCACAAAACTAGGACTAAATCAAACAGATTCATTTGAGAAAAAAATAGGAGGAGG
Organism: Dicaeum eximium; assembly: GCA_013396995.1. Classification (NCBI taxonomy): domain Eukaryota; kingdom Metazoa; phylum Chordata; class Aves; order Passeriformes; family Dicaeidae; genus Dicaeum; species Dicaeum eximium. The sequence continues at coordinate 1,046,214 of VWZP01003801.1, forward strand.
ATGATTTTGCAGGGCTTTCCTTGCCCTGAGGTACATGTAAATAGTGGCTCATAAATTATGGTGCCTGTGGACCAGCTGAAAGCCTGGTTTCTAACTTCTGAGGGAGCTGCTAAAGCCAAAGGCTGTCTCTGGGTAGACTTTATGTGATGTGAATTTATCTTTATTTGACAAATTGAACATCTGAACATTCTATCTGCAAAGAATGGCATATCTAATAATTATAAGGGGACATGTCTAGAAAAGGAGTCCAAATTCAAGGATGCAAAGAATGAAACAGTGCATAATTAAATGCCTCTGCAGTATTTGGATGATTTAATGGAACAGTAGTTTAAAAATGCTCTTGTCTGGTCATTTCTATCTGCTTGTTTATCTGGAAAACAAATAAGTACCAGGTAGTAATAAGAAGATGATTGCTTACATGGTACCTTCATGCTCAGCTAACGTCTGTGGGTTGCATTGCTCAGCTCTTCCCAAATCCTAGAGAATACAGAGGGTTTAAATTAATGTCTTGAGTTTAACCTCTCGTGTGGTTGCAGGCAAGGGCAAGGAAGCCAAATTGGAATGTGAGTACCAAAGGTACCATGTGGTTTTCAAATGTAGTCCAAAGCCATATTTTCTATTTTATGGGTAAGTGAGGACTCTGTTGGTGGCCCGAGGTTTCTAGAAGTTGGTAAGTTCAGCCAACAAACAATATTCTACATGCAAATAACCCTCTTATGTGGTCATAGATGTTTGTAAGTTGATCAGAGTTCTTCTTGATATGACTTAAAATTCAGGCCTAACACGTCTGTAGGCTGAAGTAGTGTGTAATGTGATATTAGGAGGGAAAAAAGTGGGGGGGGTTGAGAGAGATTGCACTTCAGTGAGATTTAAAATACTTCATCAAGTGATTTTGAGTGATTTAGGCACCAAAGCTTTTGAATACTCTTCAGCATGCTTTAAACTTGAGTGATGCACGTAGCCTGTAGTGTTTGCATGATAAAATATTGTGAGCAGTTGAAATAGTTCCCCATTTAGATGTGTAGTCATAAAGACTTATTCTGTTTGATGATGGAAGTTTAATATTATCCAAGCATGAATGACAAGCAATTATGTTTTTGCTGTATTATTTGCATCGAGGGACTCTCATAAAATTACTACTCAGTACCTGTCATTTGCAAAGAGAGAGCATGAAGCAAACTTGTAATAATCAAAAGACAATAAATATTCTGATTTCAGCAGAAATGTGGCAAATTCTGGCAGGCAGTGTGGTTTCTAAAATGGTCATGTCATAAGAGAGCAGTGTCCTTTTTCTGAGTGAGTACTGCCTTTCTCTATCGATCTACTTAAATGCCTACTTGCTAAAAAATCAAAGCAATTTTGTTCTTCCCCGTGAACATCAGGGAATCACATACAGATGGCATTGAAATGGTGGTTATTCAAAATGTTAATAACACCCCAGCGGGGATCTGTGCAATGAGCTGAACTTTAAACCAAAAGAAAATGTTGAAGATGGGGAAGAAGCCCACTGCTTTTGGGTGAAGTAGGAAGAGGAGTGGAACCTGCACAGGGGCTGCTGGCTCAAGGTTTCCTTGTGCCCTCGCCCACAGACAGCTCTCTCAGTGTAGTCGCTGTTTCTGCATAACCCAGCCCTTGTCCAGGCACAGCCACAGTGACTCCAAGCTGTTAATCCCGTTTCTCACACCCAGGGAAGTGCAGCTGAGCTCCCCCCGTCCCGCAGCTCTGCAGACCTGGCCTCTGTTGCTGTCCTTCGTGCTCGCCACGCCGCCTCACCCTGCTGGGCCCGAGAGCCAAGAGAAACCTCGAGAGCCAAGAGAAACCTCGGGGCTCTCTGGCTGGAGCAGCCCTCGGTGGGAGCCAGTTTTGGCTGCGTCACCCCTCGGGGGGATTGGGCAGGCTGCAGGAAGGGCCAGGCTGGGCTCAGGGAGCTGCTCCTTTCCCGGAGCTGAGAGGGACTCAGCCCCCTCCCCGAATCCTGCCCTGGCAGCCTTGCAGCACGAGGCCTTGGGAATGTGCTCGGAGCAGGATCTGTCATTTGGGACTGGGTAGAAGGGGAGTTTGGGGGTTTGGACTGTGTGACACCCGTTCACCAGGCTGCTCTGTCTCTCTGTTTGGCTGGTTTGCATCTCCAGGTTTTCCATCACGCTCCAAGGCACAAGTGTTTGTTTATTGCTCTAGGCCTATTCCAGACCGGCAAAGCATAACACACAACATCTAAACAAAGAGACTAATGTGGGCTAATTGATTCCTGATTCAGGGAAACAAAAGATAAATTCCTAAGTAAACTAAATTTCCCTAAAGCTAAATAAATAGCACTTCCCACCTACTTCCTCCCCTGTTGTGCTGCTCCCTGTGTACAATAAAATGGCCACTCACGACACACACAGCTGAATTAAAAACATACTGGGCTCAACTGGGGTTTGGAGGAGCACCAAGAGATGATCTCCAGGCTGTGCTGAGGAGGATTTTGCTGGACACCATGGTTGCAATCCCAATCTCTGAACGGGAATGCTCCAGTGACAAGGCCAGCTTGGCCACTCTCCATTGGGAGATGGCGCTTTGCTTGTCCAGTTTCTGAGCCGGGGCATTTGGACTGGTGTGTCCCCAGAGTTCCTGGGACTCAGGTCTCCCTGGTTTCTCTGAGGCTCCTGCTCTCAGAGGTTGGAGTGTCCACTTCTTAAGTGGGCAATTCAGACTACATAAATCGCTATAATAAATCCTATATTGACTTTTCTCTCAGAGGGGCTTACGGATAGAAGTTTTGTTAAATGCCTCAGTGGACATCTGCCCTTCTTCAGGGTCACTTGTTGCTGTTGTAGGAGCCCAGGACAGGGGATGCCATCAGTTATAGACATTATACAATATGTGCTGTGTGTCAGATGTCTGCGATTCCATAAAGGAATGCCTATGACTCTAAACTCTTCTTCCAGCAGCAGCTGCACCGGGGCTTCCAAGAGAGGATTTTGTCTGCCTGGCACCACCCATAGAGTAGAATTTGGCTGGTCACATCACGCTTCATGTCCTCAGTGTGGGGTGGAGTACATGTTTCTCCCCTCTGCTCTGCTCCACACTTCCCTTAACTCAGTGCTTGAGTATGGATTTGTATCCCCAAAGTATTTCTCCATCTCCCTGAGAGAGTCCCATTGGGTAATCTTTATTGGTGGCTGTAAACTGACTGTGAAAATCTGGGCCTCCTGGGCTCTTTCCATTTTGTTCTCTATGGAGCAAATCCTGAAGGCCTTTCTTCCAGTCCCAGTAAGTCCCATAACTGGGACTTCTCCTTCCCAGATTTGCTAATATCACTGTTGCTGGAGGGTATTCATGAGCTGAACACAAGATATTGGTGCTGGTCCAGGAATGGTGGGGTGATATTATATGGGCTGTTTTATACTGGGGCTCAGAAAAGATAATTTGTTTTTTAAAACTTGGTTTCAGTGGGAATATCACCTGTCAGCATTCGGCACTGTAAATTGCCGTGTCAGTTTGTTGGCAGAAACTACGAATGGGACTAAAACTTCCCCTGATTTACACCACTCAAGGCTGATACTGTTTTTTGTTAGCATCACAGGGTACACAGGAACAGCTAAAAAACTATTTTGGAAAAAAAGTTGAAGTTAGACATTTTCTTCCTACTCATGGGAGCTGAAAACTCAAACTTACTGTAAACAGCCTTGGAAAACATTTTATGTTTCCAGAGTTCTGAATCCAAACATTTACATGAGGCAGTGACACAGTTTGAGAGTTAACACACTTCTTTTATTTTTGTTCGTATATTTCTTGCAGTAGGTGTACAAGTATTTAAATACCCTTCTTGCTTTTTGGGATAAACATCTCCCTTCTCAGAGCAGATTTTGGTCAGAGGTGGAGAAAGGGAAATGTGTACTTCCTTAAATAAATACCTATATATGGTTTTAGTATTCCTGAGTATTTTATTTTTCAAGCAGAAGCTTTCCTTTTTTTTTTTTTTTTATAGCCATCGTTTAGTGCTATGGAAAAATGTGCAAGGTTGTTTTGGCTGGATGGAGCAAAGCAGTGGGTTAAATTTTAGCACGTTGAGTAGCACAGAGATCTCTCTCCTGTGAAAGACAGGATTGTATTATGTAACAGCTCTGCTGCCAAATACTTGTGCTGGCAGTGGTCAGCCTTCTATGCACCATTGACATCAAAACCCAATGAGGTTTGATCCAAAGGAGGCATTTGAAAGGACGTCTTGTTTTCCTCCAATCTTTACAAACTGAACTTGTTTAAGAAGAGGGAGAAAAAAAATAGATACAGAGTCTTGTTTGATAAATGAGGAAAAGCAGTGTTTTTTCTCCAAAGTTTTGGATGTTTATTGGTTTAACAGCTATTGCTCAGAACAAGTCATTTCTATTTACGTTGTTTATCATATCAGCTAACCTGGGGTGATGGATTGAGGGGGCTGGAGGTTGGGCCTGCATGTGTTTGCTCCACAGGGGCTCTCTGACAGCTCACCTTCATGTCTAGTATTTACCCTGAGTCATCTTGAGCATTCAATAAACAGGACTGGACAAATGTCCTGCTCCCTATAATGTGCATGCTAAATAAAATGTGTCAGCAAGGACAAGAAACATGGGAACATGAACAGCATGCTGGGGTACTGAGCTCCCTGAAAGCTGCCACAGAGCTAGAAGCAATATGCCATGATATTGTGCCAGAAGGAATAATCTTTTGCCAAAAAGCAATTCTTACTAGCTTGTATAAAAATGTATGTGTATGCTACTGGGTGAGAGCACAGATTTGTCTAAACTGATGTTGTCTCTGGAAGTGACTGGTAATGAGGGCTGGAAGGAAGGGATCAGGGAGCAGGGCATGTGTTCTGTGGTCTATCCCCTGACAGAACACTGACTGGCAGGTTAGCCCATTTCTGAACTGGAGATTTGAATAGCCTGTGACCCTGTGAAAGTGTTTAATCCCATTTTGGGCTCACGTGGTCACAAGCTCCACAGCTGGCATTGTGTAGAAAACGTCTTCCTCTGGTTTGTCTCAAACTTGCTCTCAGCTTACTCTGACTGAGCTGTCCTGATGGTTTTGTGCAGAAACTCCCTGGCTCACAGATGTGTGGAGCAGTGCTGGGTCAGACACCTCCTGTTCGTGATTTCACTGCAGTGCAGTCACAGCTGGTTTTGGCACAACACGAGGAGCTGTCAGCTTAGGAGCTTGCCTCATCATTGTCATGTTTTAGGGTGGCAGAATTGCTGTGATGTAAGGATTTAAATCAAGAGTGAGATGGATTTACAGACGTTTATTAGAAGCAGCTTCCCACTAGGTGTAGTAGAGTTTGGGTGCCCATGGAAAAAGAAGTATGAGGTTTCTCAATTAAAATAAATAGCAGAGTTGCTGGCACTAGCAAAATGGAGACAGGAATTAACATGTGGGTAACATATTGATTGTTTTACACAAGTGTGGTACTTGCCTTGGGAACAGATGTCAGAACACATCCACTTACCTTAGCCTCACCAGGTAGTTCAATATCCTCGTGCTCATTTGCCACTAGGGAAGGTGGTATAACCAGGGGATAAACATCCCAAATGAAATCCCTGAAACAGTCAGTGGTAGAGCTGAGATTACAGTCCAGGAGTTATGTATTTAGTCTCATGCCTGCATTTCTGGAAAAGTATTTCTGGTCACAATATTTATTAGAGGTGTTAACTCAAATGAAGTTTGACAGTTTTGCTTGTATTTCTGCTTTCATCTTGAAAATTTCAGGGCTCTCTTGTCTGTTCAATAAGTCCTGTCAAAGCTGCCTAAGAGAAAACTACAGAGCCTGGGATTACTGGTAGGTTTTATTTGTTCATTGCTTTATCTGCTGGCAGAGCTCTTTGATGATGGTCACGTGCAGGGACGGAAACATGCTGATAAAGTGCAGCTTTAGTGTCTGTGGGTTTTACTAACCACACAGGAGTAGAATATGAATGATAAACAGCATTGCCATGTGATGGACTGCATTTCATGTGCAGGTCTCAGCATCCCCTTCTCTCTCCAAGAAGAGGTCCCAGTCTGCCAGGATCCTGGAAGCTGGTTGCTTGTAAGGTAACTTGTTAGAGGGATGAGGTTGTTTCCCCCTCTCTTTTTCTCTCTCTATCTCTCCATTTTCCTTCCAAAGGCTTAACATGTTTCAGATCAATTCTGTGCCAATGAAAACTTCTGCATTCAAATGTGGCATATGGTAAATGCAGTCTGATATCACAACACTGGAGATTTCTTCTGTTGGGAAGGAGCAATTCTGCTGAAAGTTCTCTGGTCTAACACTGAGATGTGCAGAGATGTCAGAACATAGACCCAGAAAGCACCAAGTAAGAGCTTGACACCTTGAACTGATTTTGACTTTTTGAAGTGCACAAGCACATGTGGATTTCAGAAACTCTAAATCTCAGCATCTGCAAAGGCAATGTAAATTACTGAAGGATTCTGCAGACACCACTGTGGAGGAGGGGCTCTAATGATGGGCCATAGAGCAGAGACTAATGGGGGCAAAACTAACAGAGTCCCTTGGAAAAGGGTGTGAAATTTTATCCATTTTGCTATCACATCCATTCCTACTTCTCTATTCCAATCAAGATGTGGATAAACAGAGGGATTAGCAAGTTATGCTTGTATAGCCTGAAAATAGCAACAGTACCCCTATTTTGACAGTTCCTGCATTTAGAGGAATGGGTAGTTTTGACAGATATGACTGAAAACTGAGCCAAATTTATTTATCTGAGGATCAAATTTCAAAGTTGTTTTGTCCCTTGAAAAAGCTATCTGGGGACACAATTCTTAAACTCACCCTTATTTTCAGGCTGCATTCACAGCTGAAGATCTTGGGATAGGGAGACTTGGCTAACCTTCATGCCCTGTTTGTGGTTAGCTTAGGTTTGTGTGTGGGTTTAGTTCAATCTCAAGGAATCCATGCCTGGATTGTGAGATTTTTGATAATAAACATCATGGAATGGAAAAATTTTGTAGTTCAGTCTTGTCCTCTTAGTGAAATGAGAAACTGGTTAGAGATGAATTTAGAAAAAAGAGAGTTTCCAAAAAGCCTGTTTTAGTACCCCAGTTTGGTCTGGCTCCATTAATTGTTGTATTAAGGTCAAAAAGGAGGAGTTGTACTCATGTCAAAATACAGTGACAAGAGGATGAATTATATTCTGAAATTTTTAATGCAGAAAATGAAATTATAATTTAAGATGGAGTAATTTATACTATGAACCTATTCCATCAGTGAAATTTGAAGAAATAAGGGTGTCCTCTTTCTAACAGTACATGGGCCAAAACCAGAGCAGAGTGTCCAAATAATTTTTCAGAAACCTGGCGTGATACTCTATTTTTGGTGCTGCTTGACAAATAGACTCTGCTAATTGATCATATTAATGTATGGTAACTCAGGAAAATGGTTGGCTTTTGCTTGGTAATTAATCCAAAAACGCTGGTGTCTGTAAAACCTTTACAAGATGTTATTCAATACAGGTATTGCAGCAGCCCATAACAGAGGATATTAGCATAACACCTTAAATGCACTCAAACTTTTCCCAAATACATGTATATGTGGCTACCATGGGCTTGGGAAAGTGGAGGAAAAGCACCAGACTTGGCAAACCCCAGAGTGCAGGTTTGGCTTCCATTACCTGCAAACCAGCTTTAGTCAGTGCCCAATTTGCAAGCCAGGCAATCTGCCTAGGCCCCAATATTTTGTCCTGCCCTGGTTCTGGGAACATGGCATGTCCAAGGAGCCAAGGCAAACACGGTGTTTGCTTTTGCAGGGTTATGTTTGGCTGACATTTCCTGAAGGAAAGGGTTCAGGAAAATAAATCCTAATTTTTATTGGGCATCATAATAAGAATAATAGCAGCTCATTAAACAGAGCAGTTGCATTTACCTTACTTCTGAGAGGCCAGTGAGAGAAGCAGGCAGTGTGCTTTATAGTGGGGAGCAGAGATTAAATCTTCATGGATCAGGCAGAAAGTAACAGTTTACACAAAACTGTTTGGGGAATTACATTTACTTTTGTATCTAAAGGCTGGGCTAGGTACCCCAGATGTTGTGTGGCTTTTACAGGAAAAAACAACTTTCTGTTACTTAGTTCTGCTCTTAAGCCATTTGAAATGGCCACATCTTAGCATCTGCCTTGCACAGGGAGCCAAATGCAAGCAGGGTCCTTTCCAGTACCCAGGGAAGTCAATAAAAGGACATAATTTGTTTTTGATTTGAACCTCAGGCAAATCAAATGAGGGGGTACATTATTTGGCACTGTGGCATCTAGATTTCATGGGGATTTGTTTATTGTAAATACTGCAGAATAAAAATAAAAAATAACTGCAGGCAAATTTTGTAATAGCTGTAAATTCAACTCTTTCAAACACAGATGGAATAAAACATCTGGAAAGAACAAAGTGTTCCACAAACAAGAGCTGCCTACCTAAATCAGAGGTGCAGTATGAGTCAGCCTCCATATTATCAGTTGAATTTTCAAGATCAGTTTAGTGGCTGGAATTATCTGCCCTTTCTCCTGGATGTACTCTGTGTTTGCTTTTGCAGTACCATCTCTGTAATTTAGATGCCAGTTTTTACTCAAAAGTCTTACCTCTCTGAGATTTTTGTGTTCACTATATTAGGAACCCTGGATGCAAAACAATAAAAAAAGAAAACTGGTTTTTGATAATTAAAGACTATTTGAGGATAATTATTGCTATTGTGGCTCTAGAAGGTTTAGCCAGAAAAGGGATCAAAAACCAAATGTGCAAATACCTTTGCCTTGTGTAATTGTCTTTGTAGCTATTTAAATCCAGTAGTAACAGCTCCCTAAGGGACAAAAATTAAGTATTTATGATTTCCTATGGGCTGACATGGGCAATTCTGCACTGCATATTGGCTCTCATGAATTTCACTGCTGTACATGAACCCATCTAACATCTAGACAATGGTAAGCACTGCAGAGCTGGCCTTTGCTGTTGGGAAACCAAAGGTAAAATCTTCATGTTTATCAAATATATAAACAGGCAGGATAGGAGACCTGCATTGTGGCACTGTGTGTTCTGAAAGGAACACCAAATTGATCAGGAAAGCTGGTTTTCAAATTATTATTCAGGGAATTGCCTTTAACAGTACTATGCCTTTATTCTTGGAAGGTTTGCCCGCTCAGGAGGTTCCAGGATAGACACACTGAAATTAAGTCCCACTCCCCTCAGCCATATATTGTGATTTTCAAATGAAATCTTGATGTATTTGTCATGGGGTGAGGGGAGCCCAAACCCAGCTGCAACAAATTGTTCATTCACGATACAACGAAAGATAAACTTTTATTGGTCTATGGATTTGCTTCCCCCTTGTCACTTGGCCGCTTCTCAGGGTCATAATCAGTACCTTTTAACACCAGGATGAAGCAGATTTGGTCCATATGTTTCATACTGAATATTGCTCCACTATCTGCTCTGGCTGTGCCCATAGCCCAGTGACTCCCATGTCAGTGCTGCAAGAGCCAGTAAACTGCAAACTCTTGGCAATAGCAGCAACTATTCCCCCTGAAAATATTGCATTATATTCCCTGGCAGAGGAGAACATCTAATGGAGTACAGATGATGTGAATTAATCTTTGAATAAGCATTTAATTTGTTGGCCAAAATCTGATTGCCCTTTTTTTTTTGTAGTATCCTCATAATGAACGTAAAAAGATTACAAGATTTGTGAATGTAGTCAGTCCTCTGGAAGCTCTGGCAGCTGGCTAAGCTTTGACTTCTTTTTTTCCTTCTCTTAGTAATTAAAAACACTTCTACAAACTCAGAGCCTAACCATCATTAAGGGCACTTCCAGAGAAAGTTACAAGATTCATAACTAATTTACCTCAGATCCTTCTTGCCAGAGATGCTAAAGAAAAGTATCCTACTGAGAATTTGTTTGAAAAATGTATTTCTTGCACAGGTCATTAGAATTGAACAGGTTGGCTTGTCTACAAACATATGAATTAAAAGTATTGCTATAACTGAGATCCAGGATGCTTAAATTAATCCTTCCTCTTGGGTAAACCCTGCTTTCATTAGGCTCAACACAGAGCATACTGCCATGGCCTAGAATCAGTCTCACTCCCAAACCAGCTCCAGAATGATGTGCAGGATAGTGAGAATAGATGCTAGTAATTACACAAAGGTTTGGTTAAAAATACTCAGAATATATTTAAGTATTCACAAACTCATCCCCAGAGCAGAAGAGGAGGACTCTGTGGATTTCTGTACAACAGGAAGGTCTTGCACCAGCAGTGCATTTGTGTCATGATGAAAAGCATTAGGGAATAGAGGGAGCAATGAAGGAGAGAGAAGTAGAAAATCCAAAAGGATTACTTTGAACTGGATCCCAGAACCAATGGGATAAGGGCAATACATTGCAGGCAAGGCTTGTCTTGTATCAAAGACTTACTGGTGAAATCAGAGGGCTGTGAGTGCTAGCCTGGATCCCACAGCCCTGTACTGGACTCCATCTTGTCATATGTGGGATCTCACATTCCTGATGCAGTTGGATCCCCAAGGCTCTGATCAGGGTGGGACTGGCCCTCATCCCACCTCTCCATGCAGGGCCAGGAGGTGGAAAATTACACACTGCACCTGGTAAGGTCAGTGCCATGGGCAACTGGGGAAGCTCCATGGAAGAAGTGGAGTTTGCTCTTCCCCATGGCCAGAAGTGATCAAGGCCTGAAGGAATGGGGATTCAATCCACATCTTGGCATTTAAAAAAGGAGGTGGTGACAGGAAGATTTGCAGGCAACAGATGTGGAAGGAGAAGGAGAGTTCAGGGACAAGGAAGATGGTGCAGTTGGTTCAGGTGCAAAAAGAAGGTGGCTGCAGACAGCGTCGTGGGAACTGGGCCACTTTTGAGAGTGTCTTCTCAAAAGGCTATGGATTTTTTTGTTTTTCATTGTTAGTGCATGTGGCAGGTTGGCAGAGTTCAGAGCTATGATTACAGCCTGAGGGCTCTTTGCAGAGGAAGTTTCTCTTCTTCAGCACATGTCTGCAGGACTTGTTTTAAGAGGTGAAAAAATATGGCCTTGGGCTAAAGCCAAGGAGTGGAGCAAAGATAGCTGGGGTTTATATCTGATTCCAACACAAGTGTAAATCTTGCAGGAGTAATTTAATCTTCTGTTTCCCTTAATGTAAAATAGAATATCTAAAAGGATATTTTAAGGCTAAATTCTTTAGTAAAACACTTCTAAAGTAAAAGCTGCTGGTGAGAGGTAAAAACTTTGAAAGCAGTGTTAACACATCCAGGAGTCCTGTCTTTGACTTTTAACTCTGCCCCAAAGGACATCCACGTTTTGACATCTGTCCTCCTGTTTTACAATGTTTGTGCCAGTGTGTTTGCTGTTTTCCTTGGTGTCAAGGTCAGATAACTTCTTGTCTGAGCCAGAAATGTCAGACTGACTTTGACAGCAAACTGCAGCAGGGCCCAGCCATGGACATCAGGTGCCTTCCTACAGACCTCCCCACCTTGTAGCAGAGTGTTTGGTATGACACAACTAAGTCTGGTTTTGGGGCAGTTTAGCTGACAATTGACTAAAAACATTGAGGGAAAGGAAAACTGAGCACTCTTCTACAGCAGGTAACAGTGACAATTTATCTATTGCCCCTGTGAATCTCTTAGGACAGAAAAATTTGCAGACCATGCATGATTTTCAGGGATGCTGAGCACTCCTGTTTCCTTTTCCTTCCAACAGAGAACCAAGACATTAACTTTATTACTGATAGACTGATTTCTAGCTAGAAACTACCAGGATGAGAAATGCAATGGCACCATGACTTTCACATATTGACGTGATGCAGGAAAATCTTAAACCTTTCCAAGTCCTCTTTTTCTGTTAAAATTAGCAAATGTTTGTGTTCACCAGAGTACAATCCAGTTTGCATTGTGCACTTTGCTTTGTGCACCTTGCATCTCTCAGATGTCTGTCCTGTCTGTCCCCTGCAAGTACTGACTGGACAGTGCTGTGTGTCAGGAGTGGTCAGTGTCCTGCTGGACTGAAAACCTCCATAGATCAGAGAACCAACCTGAGCCAGAATGGAGCACTTTTGTTCCTGTTATATAAATGGGAGAGAAAGGCCCCAGAATTATGTGACTTTCTTGGGGTTGTGCTGGATGTGTGTGGCAGAGCTGCACTTTAACCCCAACCACTGGGACACAGCATTTTAACTCACCCACTGAACCACACCTGGTCTCCCCTGAGGCCCCAGCAGTGGCTGGTACTTTTAAATCTTTACTCAAACAGGTTGATTAAATTCCAGCTATCAGGATCTCTTTGGCTATTAGTAGAGCTGCTAAGTGTTTCTGTGGGATTTCTCTCCTCTCTCCACCACCCCCTCCTCCCCGAATTTGCTGTGTGCAGTTATGTATCCCTGAAGTTTTCCTTGAAAACTCTGATTCATTCAGTTCCATGAATGCACGATTCACAGAGGAGCTGACACATTTCATTAAGCTCAGCACATTGCGTAGAAGTTTGGCAAAGGGTCCCTGGGCTTTATTCAACCCAGACACACTGTGTGACCAGCTGTCACAGACTGGTTGTAAAATTAGAATAAAACCATAAAACACAGTTGAGGGAAAGGGAAAAAAATTGCCCCTCTCTGGGGACAGCACTTTGAGCTGTGACAAAAGATTCACAGAGCACATCAGACACAGACACACACAAAAGCTTTGTGCAGAACTCAGCTGGTTTCATTTTTCATGCTCGCACATTACACCATGAGTAGGTGCCATGGTGTAAAGGATTCACCTTGTTCCAGCTTCAGCACGAAGCTCTGCTTTTAGCTCAGCTGCCCAGAGCACATTCCGTCTTCAGTGGAACAGTGTTTCCTTTTAGCCAGGCTGCAGGACTGAAAACAGGCGGTGAAAACTCGCTGTGCTACATGAGACAGCAGCACAAGAATGGAGAGTTGTGCGGCACTTTTTCCATAAATGAACTGAAATCTGCTTCCTCTGCTCAGGTCTGTCCCAGCCTGTGTGAGGCAGACACTCACACTGTCCCTGTTTTGCAGAGCTCCTTCCCCCCGTTCCGGGAGGCAGCACAACAAATTCCTGTGGGTTTCCTCACCCTGGGGATGCTCCTGGGTTGGTTTCTGCAGCTCCTCTGGCCTCAGGGCTGTTAAGTGGCCCAAGCCCAAGCAAAGATATGACCCCTTGTTTTGTCTCCATGTAAGAAATGAAGCTGGGTGGCTGCTACAGTGCAATAAATGCATGGGATGCTGCATCAGGAGAGAGGGACCTGCACTGCAGCTGTTCCAGGCATCTTTAGGGGGGAAACATCAGGCAGGAATCAGCTGGTACATGAGGCTTGCTGTATCTGATTAAATGGCTAAAGAATCATTACAGAGTTGAATTGTAGGATGCTCTGCTGCATTTAGGAGCTCACTTGGAGGCACTGAGAGATTGATTTGTTGAATATCTATATTTTTTCTTGATGTCAGATAGAGATCTTGGTTGTCTGAAACAGGAATTCCCAGATTAGTAGGTATGAAGGAACTGTGGCCTGAGCTGGCCACAAATAGCAAGTGAGTAACAGAGCTGGGGCAAAATTTCCATTTCCTGACTTTCACTCTTGCAGTTTAACTACAAGGTGTGATATTTATTGTCACTGTTAGGTAATTGGATGATGTATAAGTAGGTCATAACTTTGGCAAAGAAATAATTGGAGACCTCAAGGCCCTGATAGATGACTACTCTAGATGCTAACAAAATTAGATAATCAACAGTGATGAAATTATATCATAATAGAGTAAGTGAAGCATGCAAACAGCATGACTGGAGCCTGCTTAACGCCTGCTGTTTACCTTGATTCATGCCAATTTATGAAATGGGTTAAGCTATTTCCATTCCAGCATCCTGTTCTCCATATGGGAGAAATCTTGTCTAATTAAATGCATTCAACTGAAAAATTATTTTTTGAGGCTCTTTAATCTCTTTCCTCTGTGATAAGGAGGTGCAGTTCTACGTCCACGCTGAATTCTGACCCCTCTGGAGCAGAGAGGGTGGCAAAATATATAAAATGGAAATAAATTTCTTATGTTTCTATGTGCTTCATGGTAGGATTGGTTCTGCTCTGGGTATGGAGGGATGGATGGATTATGGATGGATGGATGGATGGATGGATGGATGGATGGATGGATGGATGGATGGATGGATGGATGGATGGATTTGGGCCTGGGAAAGGCCAGGCAGCTCTATTTCAGCTGGTACCCTGCATTTTTCTCTTCCTAGGTGTAGTAAGATGCTATGAATCCAATTTACAGCAGAATTTATCAGGCTAACCCTGCATGGTTCACTCTGTGGGAGTGGATGTGGCTTTTTGCAATATACAGATGGAGGTTCCACTTAAAACATTATTTTTTTTCATAAATGTACTTAAAAATCCCCAAAAAGAAAAAAAAAACCACTTCTGATCATGGGAAGCAGTAGGCTGGTACCTGAATCCAAAGTGAGCATCTTGATTGTGAGCATGGGGCTGATAATATGAGGAAAACTAAATTGTGATCCAGAGGTTTAAATTGGCTTATTTAGGTAATTTAAGGAAGTGACAATGTTCAGCATCTCACAGGGTTTAACCCTTCAAGGGATATCTGGCATTTCTCAACATTTCTACTGTGCTTATATAAATCCTCAACATAAGATTTTTTAAAATAAAAACTTTTTAAAATTGCTTTTATAAGAACAAATGTCAGGTACAGACACACTGACGCACACAGAGACACTTTTCCTTGAGGAGATCTGGGATTTCATGGCCTTTTTTTTTTTTCTTTCCTTTTTCTATTTTTTTTTTTCCCTTATTCCAGCCAGGGATCTGAGGAACAAGGCTGTTTGTCAGGCAGCGTTTTTGTCTGGAGTGGAATGTGCCTGGCCTTCCCAATGAAAGGCTTTCAGCTGGGCTGCCTGGAGGATCTCACAGCCAGCTCACCCCCTCTGCTGCAGCTGGCATGGCAGGGTGGGCACACAGGAGAGCTGCAGGCTCCTGAGGGAGTGGAGCCAGCTGGAGTGTCCTCTTGACTGAGCAAATCCTAAAGGGAGTCCTTATCCTGCTGGGAAGAAACGATGGGATTGGCTTTACTCCCAGCCTCTGGCAAGAGGGACGTGTTGGTGGCAGGGGAGGGTTTTGTCCCTCAGCACTGGTGATGTGGCTTTGCTGTGTCTGGGACAGAGCTGTCCTGCCCAGGAAGGGGCTAGGGGAGGCACTCTTGAAGTGAGGCTGATCCTAAAACTGCTTCAGTGCCAACATGAGTTCAACCTGACCTCAAATCTGAGGAGGGTGGATTTAACTTTGTGTTACTTGTCCAAATCTGTGGAGTATGGATATAACTTTGTGTTATTTGTCCTTCTCTCCTTTGCCTGTTCTTCGATCCCTCAGCATGTCCAGAAAACTCTTCAGGCTTTGTGTCTTGCTGTCCATTTGCTGCTCTTTATTTTTCCTGGCAGGTGTTTGTATGGGTTCTGATATGATCAAGTGCTTAGTGTCATTCCCAGCCCTGTTATTAGGCATTTTTAAGTGCACAAAACTGCCTGGCTGGCACATGCAGTATTGCATTGCCTGTAGATTCAGCTGGGTTTTTTGCAAGCTCTGAAGCATCTTCCACAAGCAGGTAATAGATGAATTTTTCCCTTTAAACAAATAATACCCCCAGGAAATAAAGGAAAATGCTAATGCTGCTGTTCCCTTGGGGTTTTATATCCTGAAGGGCCCCTCACCAAAAAAACTGCTGCCAGGCTGGGCAGGAGGATTGGACCTTCAGAAATGTGATGGCTTAGGCCTTTTAAATGCAAATCCATGTTTCTGGGATCCCATTTAACAGAAAGAGCTTGTGTGAAAGCACCACCTTTAAGTACATGCACTTTTTGAAATCTCTTCACTTGAAGAATAGTTTAGCTTTGGCAATTTCCTGTTCATATGACAATTAATACATTTTTCATGGTAATGGCTATTTTCTTAAAGCTGGGAAAAAAGTCGTCATACTTCTGTTAATCAGGGATACCACAGACTCAGTCTAGTGTATGTAATCCTGCTGATTTTTCAGAGACTTTAGCAAAGAGCTGCTTTCTGAAGTGAGAACTATCACTAGCATTAAAGAATACTTGAGATTAAATTCTGTTCTCAGTAAATTCAAGTCTTGAATATAGGGAATGACAGACAGTACTTGACTTACTTATTGCTGTCTAAATAATAATCCAGCTGGGCAAAATTCACAGGCACAAATTCCTTTGCACAGGTCTGCAGTGGGAGTGAGGTACCCCCGGGTGTGCAAATTGCCCTAAGGCAGGAGCACAGATCAAGGCAGGGCAGATGCACGGGCAGCAGGAGCTACACCTTCATTCAGCTTTCTGTTTCTGTACCTCAGCCTTTCAATTTGTGATCTGGGAGCAAGGAACTATTAAAACTGTTGTGAAACTTCATGGGTGAGGATTTATGGAACGATTTGAGGTCCTCTCCAGTGGGGTGGCATATTATTAGGATCAGAACTGTGCCAGGTACTGAGTTCATGCATGGGCCCTGGGGACCATGGCTTGACTCAGATGCTGTAGGTAAATTTAAATCTGTGCCACAGTTGCTACGTCTGCAGAGAATGGCTGTTTTCCTTTTAATCTGCTGTTCTTCAATGGGTTTCCAGCCTTTGCTAGCCTGTCTTTGTGAAATGAATTTTCACCATTCAAAAGCAGCAGTGTTTTATTTTTGTTTTAGCTGTGCTTGGGAATGCAGAGCAATTCAATCAAGAGGAAAATACACCATGAAAAGCTCTGAAAGCCCTGAGGTCAAGGATCTGAAGTTACCCACAATATTAATGACAAACCAGTGGCTGCACCATGGCAACGGACAGAAGAATACGTGGCGTGGAAACCATAAGTAGTTTGGGCCTTTGAAAGAGCACAAACGGGAGAAAAATGGAAATTACATCATGTTCTCTCTGTTCTGTGCTAGGACAGCCATGTACAGTCTAATTCCCAGTGCTGGTGAGTCCAAGACTTTCAGGAGGGCCCCATAAGAGAAAGAGAAAGGCTTTGGAGCTAGAATTGGACTGGTGAAAAGTTTTGTTGAAAGGAGGAAAGGTTTGGATGGAAGCAAGTTAGATTAAGTTGCTTGAAAAAAAAGGATGCTGATGCTATGGGATCTCCATTCTTGAGTTCTCTTCTGGGGTTCCCTGCTGGGTCCAAGTGAATCACTGAAAAATCAAACATTGATGGTGAAGTTGATTAGAAACATGAACCTCAGCTCCTTTGCCTGAGCCGGGAATTAGTGGCAATGTGTGCTGTTCACTTCAGAGGGTGTTGTTTCCTGATTCAGAAGCAAAGGGATTGTTTCCAAAACCCCACTAGATAGGATAGCTTGTTATTCTTTATTTTTACTAAAAGATGATGTTTCTGTGACCATCCCTGCTGGCTGATAGTACATGAGATAATACAGAGCTGAAGATATGGAGGCCTGAGCTGTCCAGCTCTGGCATCTATGGCAGTGCTATTGAGTAGGGATGGGGCAAAGAACTGGAAGAGTAAAAGCGAGAAAACTCATGAACTGAGCCAAAGATGATTTAGTAAGTAACCCAAAAGCTGTGCACACAAACAAAGCAAGACAAGGCATTAATTCACCCCTTCCAGATGTTCAGCCATGCCCAGGACAGCAAGGCTCCATCGTGTGTGTGATGCTCACCGGGGAACACGAGCACCATCCCTCCCAATGTCCCCGTTCCTTTTTCTTCCTTGAGTTTTGTGAGTTGAGCATGATGCCATATGGTGTGGGATATCCCTGGGGTCAGCTGGGGTCAGCTGTCCCAGCTGTCCCCTCCCACATTCCTGTGTACCCCCAGCTGACTTGCTGGTGGGGTGGGGTGAGAGGAGGAAAAGGACTTGACTCGTGTGCAAACTCTGCTCAGCATTAATGAAGACATTTCTGTATTATCCACACAGTTTTCAGCACAAATCCAAAACAAGTGTGGATTTTTGCTGTAGTGCAGCATGTGCTGAAGCTCTGCCCAGCCCTCATGTGGCAAACATTAACATCATGGCTTGGACAATGCTGGCAGCTGCAACTCTGCATCTTATTTTGCACAAATGCCTTCTTTTTTCTCTTTTCTTCAGCTGTACAAGCACTTCAGCTGTAGAACCATCCACAGAGCTTTCTACGGAATGAATGTGAATTTTTCTTTTTTTTAATTCAAGCTCCTACATTTTGGATCAGCAGTGGTATAGATGGTGACTCCAAACTGGGTCACGGCAAACTGCGTCACTGAGCAGCCCAGAGTTCTATAACATCTGTTGCTGCAGCATTTGTTGTGTACACTTGCAACCAGATGACCTAATTCTCTTTGTGTTGTGTGAACAGGGCAGGGAGAGGGCTGAGAACATCTTGAGGAGGGCCTTGTGCAGGAATCTGTCCATTCAGACTAGATTGCAACAACTGGATGAGAAGAGAGGCACACGAGGCAGCATGACTTCTGGAAGAACACGAAACATCGCTGAGGGAGGGGGCAAGGGAAGAAAAGCCATTTAAAATCAGAACAGGAAGATTGTAAAATAAAAACCAAACCTCCCCTGATAAAGGCAAGAAAGGAAGCAGTGGGCTTGTTGCAGTAAATGCTGCAAATGATCACTTGGTGCCTAAAATATACCCATAAGGCCCTTTTAATGGTATGAAAGGCTCAAGAGGTGTTAAATTTGAGACAGGAGGGCTGTGCAGAGCACTCTGGTGAAGAGTTTCCTTTGAAGCACTCTGATGACTTGGGAAAAGCTGGGATTAAATGACAGAAGGGGACAGAAAGTTCAGCTGCTGGGACATGAGGCTGAGAAATGTGGCTGTGTTTCTTCTTTCTGTTGGTTGGTATTTCTTGAATACCTTTAAATTTCTTGTTCAGTGCATTGTTCAGTGTCTATCCAGATTACCTTGAGTGTTTTACTTCTGAACATGAGTTGCTTCTTTCCATATTTTCTAATGCTTGTGGTGCTGTAGGCCCACAACGAAGAGAAATGAGATGAAACTGCATGGTCATGAGTACTCTTATTTCCTGAAGGCATTCTGCTTTCCAAAATAATCCTAATTATACCAATTTACCTCTTTTTTAACTAGCTTCTTTTCACAGATCCTTTTCTCCTCATACTTGTTGAAATGCCTGACATGGTTGTGAATAGATAGGAATGGAGATGAAGAGCAAGTGGAGGAGTGATGGTGAAATGTGCATGTGAGCAGTCAGGGTGATCCAAACTTCAGTTTCTGTGGGATTGTTTTGCTGACTAGTGTCTTCAGGGCAGGGCCATGCTCTGGATTCCTGCTCCCTTTCTCTGACTGGCCAGAACTGGCTGGCAGCAGAGCTTGGTCCCATAGAACATCTGCAGGAATTTGGCATCTGCCTTAGAGGGAATGAGCAGGACAAGACTGATGGCCAGGTTTGGGGCAGAAAAGAAATATTGTCTGTGCTGTCTATTGGTGAAGGAACATGCGTGGGTTTTGGACTTCTGTTGCTTCCAAAAACTTTTAACAAAGGGATCTTCTAGGAGGGAGAAAGGTAAAAATAGTGGGTGCCCCATCTTAAATGACTCTTAAGAAAGTTGTAACAGGAAAATCTGGGAGGAGTTTTTATAACATCCTTGCTCTCTTTTGCTCTTGCTTTCTCGGAGGTCTGTTTTGCTGGTCAAACCAGATATTGAGTACTCCAACCTACTCTCCCCTCAAAAATAAGCCCAGATGTTCTACTTGGACTAAGAACTACAAGTCTGCCTCTCTCTGGCTGTTTGTTTGACTCCCCTGATGAATGCCCTGATCTTTCTCAGGATGGTTGTCTTTCTCTGGAGCCACAGCTGCCTCCTAAGTGCAGCTCCTCACACACTGCCTATGTCACATCACCACCATGGGGGTCTGCAGGGCTCTGGGGGCTTCTCTGTGACTTCAGATCTCTCTGGAAGCCAGCCAGGACGGGGCTAGGCCTGCTATTCACAGCATGTTCAACCTGGTGCCACCACACACGAGGGCAGTGAGACCCCAGTGGAGCTGCTATCCTTGCCTTCTGAGGTATTCTCAGCCTTGCAGAATGTGTCTTGTGGGTGTTGGCCGTGCAAGGCTTTCAGTATGCAAAGGAGGGCTGGCCACTGCTCCTCCAGCTGTTCCTAAAGTGTTCCATGTCACTGGCAACCCTTCATATAATATCAGAAACAGCAGCTACAGATGGAAAATCACCAAAGTGCAAGTCGTGCTGACATGCCCAGCGCCTGACATCAGATTCCTCTGAAAGGATCCTAAGGAATCTGGGAACTGTGGCACATGATGGATTATTTCTGGTTTGGCCTGTCTCCTCTATGCAGCTTATTTCTGTCAGTCTCTGCTCCTCTTGACAGCTGGAGGGTTGTGGAAATGCAGCTCGTCTCTCGCTGCCTTTACTATTCCAGCTCTGCTAACAGGCTGGCGTAAGTCTGAGTGTGACACATACGGATGGTGATCATATGTCCTGAGGTGACAAAGTCCTGGAGTACAGTCTGCTCTGTTCTTTCCAGCAAGGATGCAAAAAATAATCATGCCTGTTTGCTGGAAGCTAAAGAGATGATAAAACTCCAGCCCCTGTGTCCCTGCACAGTTTGTAAGCAATTAGGCAGCAAGAAAAAGAGCTTACATGGGTTATGGAGAAAAGGAAGATTTAAAGTCCATTGCTATCTTCTGATTCCTGCCAACAAAACCTTCAAGCTACTCCCAGGCCTTTCTAGCTCACTGAGGGGCATGTTCCAAGCTCTCCCACCCCAGTTCTTTCCCTGACCTTGTTGTTGCAGTCAGATGTTAGCAGTCTGCCTGGGCAGCATTGGGCACAGCTTGCAAATTGTGGAGCACGATGTGCCTGGCCTGCCAAGCCTCTGCAAGGCTCTGAGCACCGTGCAAGCATGGGGTGAGACACAGGGGAAGTTGTAAAGATGTGTAAGCACAAGCTCAGGGCCCAGCCTGCCAAAGGCTAAATGTCCCCAGCTTCTCAGTGCTGCCACTGGGGTTCAGGATATTCAGTACCTGGTGCATAGAGTGGCTTGCTCAGATATAACAAGAATGGTTTTTATTTCAGGCTTGAGTGATCCTTCTTTAGTGTGGGAGATGTGGCTTAGGCAGCTTCTTTTGTTCCGGCCTGTTTCCAAAAGACTCAAAGAACAGTACTACCACTCTGTGAAGTTCTTGATAGTTCAGCTTTCACCCTCTAAGAATGTCTAACAGCAGGAAATAATCTGTCCAAATCTTACCCTGAAGCGCAGATTCAAAAAAAAATTAGAGAACAAGCAATGTTGCTGGATGATCCCACATCTGTAGTGGGTCTAAACCCAGGGCTGAAATCAAGTTTGCAGTGGCATCTTCACTCTGGATCCAAGTTTTCTTTCAGAATTTTATGTTTATATACTGTGAGTATGGTGGTGGATGGACTGATAAAAGTTTACCTGGTAGGTATTTTGTGTAGTTAATCTGGTGTCAATGTTAAATGGTCATTCCCTTTTACTAACATTGAATTTTCATTTCACTCTGCCCTGAAATTTATCCCACAGCCCAGGGCTCAGTGAAGGGGTCAACCTGTCTTTGAGCTCATTCTCTGCAGGGTGGAGCAGAGAATCTTTTCTAGCAGAGATCACAGGAAAATAATGGCACTTGTGCGAAGGGTGATCCCACCCCAAGCACTGTTTGAATCCCTTTCACACAGGTAGAAGGAGGGGCACTCACTGCAGGACCAGTCTTTTCTGGGCACTGGAGCCAAATTTGTTCTGTCAGCAAATACACTCTCGTAGCACATGACACCTTCTAGGTATGCAAAGGGGGCAAGATGAGCCAGAAGCTCCTGCAAGAGTTCCAAAAAAGTAGTGAAACTCCTGCACTGCTTATTCATGGCCTCCCTGGAGTCAGCACAGGGGAAATTTAGTGCCATTCCCCTGCCATCTTGCTTCCCATGAGTACCTGGCAAAGAATGCCTGATGCAAAAAATAAACCATGGCAAATGGTGTCTGTTTCCATTACTGTATGGGGAATGACTGGCTTATGTAATGTGCAGCGTGAAGCCACTGCAGGGATCAAATATAAATATTGCCCTATTGTGGAATGTACTGGTGGCATAGCTGGTATTTTTGTGGCTGATGAAAAATCAAAGCTCATTATCACTCCTGAGGTTTGCCCTCTGTGTGTGTGTTGGTGTGTGGGCCTGTCTATTTCTGTGTATTAAAGGCTCTGGGTCAAATCCTGATAGTTCTGAGTCTATTTTTACTTTGTCACTACCCAGGCAACTTTCATTGACACTAATTGGAAAGCTACCTGAGAAAGGGTGTTGGAGGAATTGAGAAGCTGGCTGTAACTTGTCTTGATTTTGGTTCCTGAAAATCCCTTTCTTGAGATTTACTTTATATAACACATACTTCTTAATGCAAGTTTAAAGTTGGTGCCAATTTACACTGCACCACTGCAGCCAGGCATTGATTTGTTTCAGCTGGGATCTATTTTGCTCTGCACTTGGGATAGAGGGGTCCTGTGTGCCTGTGGCTCTGCACTTTTTTCCTTTCTTACCACCCCATGATCCAGCCTGTGTTTTAACCAATTGGGTTATTTTCTAACTATTCCTAGAGAGTGTGGATGAGACCATGCATTGGGCCACAGTGTGGTCATGGAAAATAAGCATGGGAAATATTCTGATTAATGTTATGTTTTGCTATTAGGGAACCAGCAGTGGAAGAGCTACCAAGAGCTTACTGCTGTCCCTGGAGAGAAGAGGTTCCCAAATTGCACAGTGAATTTAGTGGCACCCACAGCCCTCTTTGCTGCTGTCAGGCCTCTGAATCTCTCCAGAAAATGAATATATCCAGCCTGTGCTCCCTCATCTACAGAAAGGTGCCATGCTGCCAGAACAACCTTTGAGAAGAGGTAATAAACAGGCTGGTTATTCTGAGTGGCACATGAAGCTCTCTGGAGACAGCAGAAGGAGGATCTCTCTTCTGAGAGATGTTTTTACTCTGGTGATATCCACAGAACAAGAAATTTCTTCTTTGTCTATCAACTTTACCCTCAGACTTCAGGTTTGTTATTGTTTGATATGACATGTTGTCCCAGCTACTGGCCCAGATTGCTGATTCAGCTGCAAGAAGGTAAATTAGGCTTCAGAAGCAGCCCTGGACTTTGGGGGAAACCATGATGCTTTTCCTGAAATATCTGTAGAAACAATAAAATGCACAAATCCCTTTTATTACAAGCCTTTTTCATGAAGTTGCTGACTGACTATTTGGAAAACAGAGAGGACTGTGTAATTTGCATAATTTTGCATATGAAGGCTCTCATGTTTCTCATCTTCATTCATTACTATACTTAATATGTATTACAGTCAGCTATTAGCCATTAGCAGTTAATTCCCTGTTACTGTTGAAGATGGAATTGAGTTGCCACTTCCAAGTCTCTTATTTCATGCTTCTTAGTGTCTGAGCCTCCAGAGAAGCATCTCTGAAATATCTCTGCAGAGCAGGCAAAGCATGACCTTCCTAGAGCTGGGCTGGACTTGTGTTGCAACCTAAACAATAAGTGTTCAGGATTTTCATTCAATTTTTCATTTCACAACACTTGAAAATGTTTTGGAGCCCTCCAGGAGGCTCCCAGGATTAAATGAGCTACCCAGGCAGGTGGTTTTCCTGCTGTGGGGATGGTCAGCATGACTTTCTGTGTTTAGAAACGTCTGTGTATGACTCCAGCTTTGAATCTAGATTTTCATACTCATGAGAAAATACAAGGGAAGACACAATTTCCATGTGGAGCAGTGACTGGATTAATCACTTCCAAGGAATGACTTTGCTTTCTTAAATTACCCTGTTAAAAGGGCTTCCAGATACAATGCTAGGGAGAATTTTGCTGATTGGTGCTAGAGGGAGAGATTCAAGGAATCAATGCAAACTGCCCATGGAAATGAAGGAAATGAGATCGATTAAGCCAGATTTTGCCGAGATTCGGGAGATTATTTCAAGATATCTAAACTGGGCTCTGATAGGAGTAGAAGAGCCTGTTGGTCTTGAGCTGAAGACAGTACAAGGAGCATTGTGAGGTTTTTCCAGCCCACAGTGTGTATGTGATCCACAGGAGTGCACTGCAGACTAAACACACAGCACAGCTCTCTGCACTTCTTTGGGCATAGGCAAAGGAGAAGAAGCACACTGAAAATGAACAAGTTATGAAAGTGTCTGTACTATTTATGGAGAGGATGGATTGTCAGTAGACAGAGGTAGACAGTGAACTTTCTGCAGGGACAGGGAAGGATATTGGGCAGATACTGGCAAGCAAAACAGCTGTGTGCCAAGGAAGAGGAAGTGATCTACATTTTACTCTGGGAAACTCTACCAAGCCATATCAGAATATCTCATCATGGGATTTACTTTTTCCTTGCTCTAAAGGGATCACATTGTCAACATCAGGAAAGCAATGCTAAACACTTATATTCTAGAGTCTCCTTGCACAGAATCCATTGCCATGTGCAAGACATGCAGTGAGCTGAGGCACTTAGTGTGGACTTTGAGGATTAAGGCTGTAATGTGGGAAAACCCTGGGCAGGTTTCCCTTGAGAGGCTCTCACAGTGTTCCTGTGAATGGAAACCTCCCTGCTTAGTTGCAGGGCTGAGATAAGGAGTTCTTAACCAGATGAGAAGAAATCCACCTCAGTCTACAGGCATGAACCCTGAAGCCACTTGGATCTTGTGCTCAATGAAGTCTGAGAAAAAAGCCTTCCTCCTTGTCCTTGTTTAACCAAAACCAGCACATCCATGTACAAGCAGAGGGGTGAGCAGTGTTACTAGGCTTTGTTTACTGCTGAAGATTTCTTCCAAGACTCATGTTGTCTGTTTACTTTAAAATTTAGTGTTTAAGGCAGATTCCTTCCGTAGCCAGTGGAGAACAATGAGCACTTTTACTGGGTCCCATCTGAAGAGACAAGTTTAAGATGGATTTGATGATTTGCTCCCTGGCTCTCGAGCCTTCCCAATGTTTCATGGGTATGATCCAGCCTGTTTCAGTTTTGACATATACAGTCAGGGGGTTTAGGCATTACTCATCTGGGTTAAGAGTGCTCACAGCTTACATTGTCCCCCTTATCTATGAAAAGCAAAGATTTATGTAGCTCAGTTGATGTGCAGTAGCTCAGTAAAGCAGAGAAACTCAGTTGAGTGAGAATGAGATGCATTTAACTGCAATTTATAAAATACCAAAGGATGTACCTCTAGTTGATTATACTTCATTACTTTCAGAAAGTGGGTAGTTGATGTTTATCATAGCTAATTAACAAACTGTGGAGTGGGAAGGCAACTCTAAAAGCCTTCTCATCCATCCTCTGCTGCAGCTACCTGTGTATAGAGGTTTATGCCTGTAAAGATCTCACTTACTGGAGGCATGCTGGCCTAATGCTTCATTATCTGGGTAGTCTGAAAGCTCTTCCTAAGCTGAAGCCAAATTTGCCATGTCTTTCTGGGTGCTTGTTAGCATTTCAACATAGGTAATTAAACTAATGCATTAATGAACAACAAAATAAAGCAAAAATTCCCAAAGGATGTTTAAGTGGACAAGGGAGGAGAAGGGAGGTTGCAGTACATCTGCAGGCATAACTAGATTCTGACAGTGAGGAGTCAGTGACTGTCTATAGTGTTTAAGAGAGGTTTTAGGAAGTGCTCTCTTTGTGGAATGTTGGAACATTTATCTTTTTTTAAGTCACTTTCATTGGAAAAACTGCAAGTCACTTTGAGGACTCTTCCAGTTCAAGTTAATGAAGTGTATTTGATTATAGAGCAATTTGAAAAGCAAGGAGAGCTTCAGCAAGATCCTTTTTGCACCTGTACACCAGACTCTCTCTGGTACTTGTGATGTGTATTTGCTCAGTTAGAGTGATAGTCCCCCGGTGTTATAGATGAGAAGGAAGTTGTTCTAAAGCTCATTCCCAGGCAGAGTTTGCTGGAAGGGTGCAAATTCTTCAAAAGCTCATTAAATTATTACCTTCATCCTGGAGTGCACGCTGCAAAACATTTCCCCCTGCTCTTAATGTCACCATCCATTCAGACTTATTATTCCAGGGCAGGTCACAGGATGAAATGTACTCCTGACGGTGCTGCCACAGGCTCCACACACCCCACAAATATGGGAAGCTCAGGGCTCACATACTTATGGCTCCCATTACTCCAAACCACTTTGCTGCCAGGTCAGAGCTTCCAGGCAGGGCAAGGCAGTGTCCATTCACCAGTGTCTGTCTCTTGGGGCACAGGAGAACATTAAACACATGGTGCTCAGCAGCTTGGCTCTCCACATAGAGAAACCTGTTGGTCTGTCATTTCAAGGACTCTGGTTTTTTGCTTAGCACACAGATACATAAATAGATCTTGTCTTAAGATATCAAAGCTGGTTTGGCTCCATTTGTGGCAGAAGCTAACTGCTAATGGAATGAAAATGAAAATCCAAAAATGCTCTTGGCAGCTTTTATCACCCAAATGTTTAAGAAAGCTTTACCACAGACTGTGCTCAGTTGTTAACTGTAATTATCCTGGTAGCACACATGAGAAGACTGAGACACAGGAGACTAAAATGCTGCTCAAACTAGCAGCACATGCAAATGTAAGTTTTGCTTTATCTCCTCCAAAGCTGCTTTTTCAACAGCTGGGCTGTGCTGCCTCTGAAGTGCCCAGCACTGCCAGTATCCTTCAGAATCATATCAAAGCTTGTGGTAAACAGATTGAAGAGCTACTTAGCATATATCCTGTGCTATGGCTGCTCATTGTTTCTGAACCAGAAGGGCTCTACATTTAATGTAAACCTCTCACTGCTGATACAGGCAAGCAATGGTTCTCCCTCTGGCCAGGACTGTGTAGAGGATTGGGAAATATTGTAGGTACAGGTTCTTGAGAAGCCAAGGCGTGTGATGGCTCCTCTCAGCATGCTGGAATGAGACTTGGAGGCAGCATGTGGGTTGTACACCCTCTCTGACCATGCACTTCTTGCATTCAGGAACTGAGAATTTCCCAGCACCAAATGAGTGGTGGCATGCAAGCAAGAATATGTGGCCTTTTCCCTTTGACCAGGCTGCAAATGAAAGGAAAAAAACAAGATTTCCTAGAATTATGTTTGTCTCTGGTGTTGTATTATTACATATATACACACTTGCATGAAATCAGAATTCTAAGCTACTTTGTCAGAGTATCTGGGCTTGCCATATCAGGATGAGATCTCTTTGCATGGTGGGGTATATGAACACTCCAGATTAGAGTCTGAGTCTGGAAAGATGTTCCTCATTATTAGGGAGAAGAGGTTATAGGATAATGAAAAGTGACACAATCCAGGGTTTAGAGTCTTGTACAGATATGTCTGTAGCTTTGTGTGAGTTAATTAGAGCTCCTTGTGTCTCAGTTTCCTTAATGCACCACAAGAGAAATGCAGCCTAAGTTGGAAAGGAGATCTATGTGTATCTTTTAGCCAACTATCCCCAAAGCCTCTCACAAATAGAAAGTCAGTTTCAAAACAAGCTCAGCTGGACAGGGTAGAATGAAAGGCACAGAAATAGTGTCTCCTGCTCCTGGAATGTACCCATGTCTGGGACTGAATGTTACAGCAGTGCTTTTTTCACAGCCTGGCACAGCAGTTCACAGCAGGGTAGAGGGATCATGCACTGCATACCTTTGAAGAAGAAATGGTGATGCAAGTTTGAAGAATGTAACTACCCATGCTGGAACCCAGAGATTATCTGCGTAAGGAACTTCTTTCCTTCAGTTTGCACCCATGTCTGACAGCCTTTCTCAAGTGTCTTTTGCCTTTGTGCTATGGTGGCAGGAGAGTCTTTGCAGAGACCTGTGAGGTGTTGGCAGGGCAGCTCCAGCTGCATCTGTGAGTGCACTGTCTGCCTGCATCCAGCTGTTTTCTGCACAGGGGCACTGCAGCCTCTGCATCACCTCACTGCATGGGGCTGCTGAGAAATACATGCTCAAAGTTACTTTGAAGTGGGCATCCCCCCAAAAGATCTTATGCAGTGCATCTAAACTTGCTGTTTAGGTGGGAACATGCCCTTGAATTTGGCATCAAAAGGCAGAAGTGATCTTACTACAGGATCACAGGACAGAGGCTCATGTGGTACCAATGGCTGCAGCACAAAGCATCAAATGTATTCAAACACCAATTCTCTTTTTCAAATATAAAGAAGAACTCAGCAAAACCTTGAAAAGCCTAAGTGGCTTTCCTCTTGACTGTACAATTCTAAATCTGGATCTTCTGAGAGGTTGAGAATAAACAATCTCCTCTCTAAGCAGTAAACAATTATGCTATGGGACTCCACTCTGTGGAGGATAGGACCTGGAAATATTTATTATACGTATAGTAGCTATTGCTCAAATAGAACCAAACAAGTCGCCAGACCTAATACTACCAGGGTTAATCTGCTGGGAACACTTCCTCTTAAATATAGAAACCACATTTCCATCTTACAAGCCAGTTATAAATAAATACCTTTTCCCTGTTTTCTTTTTTTTTTTTTCAGGAGAGCCTGGCACAGCCCCAGTGAGCCTGATCAGCCTCTGGTGTGGAGCTGAGTAAGAGGCAGCTGCAAACCTGCTAAATACGTGACCAGGCTGACACCCTGCAGCCCAGCTGCAGAGCAGGGACAGAAGTTTTCCCCCTCATTCCTCTCTGTCTGTGGGTGACCTGCTCTGAACAGGGCTGCAGTGGCTAAGGAGGAGCAGCATCCCTTTCTCCTGCCTGCAGCAAATGCATTGATGGGGAAAAGAACCTGGGTGCTTTGCTTGGTGTGTGGGAGAAAAAGGAGAAAAGCCACAACTGAAATAGAACTGAAAGCGCTGAAAAAAGTTGTTGCTGTTGGTTTTCAGTGAGGAGAGTTTGTTAGATGAGGAGTTGCACAAAGAAATGGTACCGTGAACAAGTTTGCAGGTGTGCAGCCCTACAGCCAGGGAAGCAGCGTGTGGGTGCATGGAAACTGATGGGCAGATACCCTCAGTATCTGCACCCTGAAGGGGACTGAGTCTGGTTCCATAATCTCTCTTTTTGGGCCTAATAACAGCAGCATCAGGGACATTTATCAACTTTTCAGTTATGTTACATAAATCTTCTTGAGGAAGCTCGTAAATTGCTCAAGGATCCTTGGAGGAAATATGACTCTGTTATTTTCATGCTGCTAAAGTGTCTTCCCTGCCACCCAACCCACAGGCAGATTCTGCTCTGAGAAGGTGATCTGTGACATTTGTGTGTGTCTGTTCCATGACAGTGGCAGGACTCTGGTCCCCCAGGTGACCAAGGGCTGGCTGAGTGAAGAGCACAGTCTGAGGGTGTTGTCAGAGGTGTGTGCCCAGACCTTGGTGCCTCCCATGGTTTCCAAAAGGTCTGAATGCTGTCTTATGGCAGTTCTGCATGGAGATGTCTGGGGATTAAAATACATTTGCATAATAACTATGTGCAGTTTACACATTCATTTGGCAAGGGTTGGGACAAGGTACACAAAATGCACCTGCCTTGTTAGACAATTCCTTTGAAAAGATGCCCCTGAAAGCCTGTGGCTATAACTATGCTTTTTAAAAGCCTATTTTTGACCACACTCAGACTTCATAGTGTCCACACTCAGACTTCATAGTCCTCTGTACACTCTGAGTTTTCTGCTAAGACTGCCAGGCTTGAGGCCATTTCTTATGGTGATCTTTGGGACACTTCGAGTGCATATCTTGTTTTGCTAAACAATATTGTTTGGACTTCCCAGATCCTTTCTCAAGAAAGCTTCAGCTTTTCTGGAAAGAGTTCAGAAGGGAAAGGTTATTGCTATTTGCAGCAGCAAACAGCTAAGAAATCAAAGGCAACAATTCAAAATACAGATCAGTAAAAGGTAAGAATGAAACCATTTCCTGAGGAAATATCCTAACAAACCAGAATGACGTTTCAAAATAATAATTTTTAAGTCACGTAATAAAATTCATTTTGGAACAGCTGTGCCCTAAGGAATAAGTGTCTATATTTAATTCCTCTTAAGCAAGAGTCATTTGTCTGTAGGGAAAGGTTGCTTTGTTCATCTTCCTTGGGGGCAGTGACACAGCTCCAAATATATTCAATAGTATCCAAGTTTTTGCAAAACTGAGTGGTTTTGAAAGATGGTTTATTTTAAGAGCTATAAAAAAAAAATTTGAGTAGAAGGATCACTGCCTTGCTTTGAGGTATCAGTTCCAGGCAGAACTGAATGGAAGAAATGATGCTCTTGTTACCTACATCTGGAGCTGCTACATCCTAGCAGAAAGATTTCCTACTGCCACCTCCATCATACTCAAGCACCTAAAAAACCTGTTATGAGGCTGTGTCCTATACCAGGGCTCTGCAAGTGTAAGTGTTCTTGAATGGTTCTGCAAGGTATCTTGAAGTGATCACTGCAAACTGGGAAACTGAGAAATACTGAGTACAGCTTTTACCTCATACTCTGGTGTGAACTGCAGGGAACTAATTGCAGTGCTTAGCATAAATACAACCATCTTGTTTCTCAGCAAAGCTGCAGTTATGCTAAATCAAACATGCTGAGATGACTAAGAATAATTATTCATCATGATATCTCACTGAATTTTCAGGGGTCAGGAAGATGACTCTCTTTTTAATACTAAAAATAGCATTAGCTGAACAGAGCATATTTTATGTTGTCATGAGTAAACTTGGGAGATGAAGCAGACTGAGTAACTACCTACTGGTAAGTAGAAACTCTGCCCATGGCAAGGGGGTTGGAAATAGATGATCTTAATGATTCCTTCCAACTCAAACCATTCTGTGATTCTGTGAAAACACTGATTTTATTTTTTTTTCTCTCCCTCTTACTCAGTAGCCTGAGCTGGTGGTGGTGGTGGTGGTGAGAAATGTACCCTGCAGAGGCAGCAAAGCACAGGTATGTTCCAGGAGAATGGAAAAAAGGCTGTGCTGTGTGTCACTGCTTGTGACAGTGTCATTAGTCAAAATAATGGAAGAGCTCAGAGGTGACTCATGAATGAAAATAACTGGGTGATTAACACCAGTGAACATTTATTTAGGAAAAACGGGTCCCTTTGAATTAATCCAGTCAGGCTGACGGGTTACAGGCACAGATCTATTACTGATGGGCTGAAGTGACACTGTAACACACTGACAGTCTCCTGCTGCACAGGCAAACAACCAGCCCTTTAGTTATGAAAATCCATGGGCCAATGTGCCAGTCTTCAAAGGTCTAGCAGGGCTAAAATGGTCACTGGTTTGACAGAAGAAGTCTGCTGCCATAGTGCAGATAGTTTGGTTCTCTCTGGATTCAGCACTGCTGGCCCATACTGGGCTCTGTTGATTTGCACATTGTTTGGAAAGTTAGTTAAGTGGGGAAGATTTGGGGAGACCCACATGAGTGAGCGGAAGCCAATCTGCTTGTCCTGATGTGAGGGACTCGAGGAGAATGACAAGAAGGGAAAGGGCAGCTTGGAAATGAGCTTATATAGTCATAAAGATGTAACTACATTCAGAGGCTGAAAGCTGAAATGGGTCAAATTTAGGCTCATAAAGACATTCTAACAGAATTTCTAACAGAAATGCTCCAGTTCAACCAGGAGCTAATCTAAACACATGCTGTGTGCTTTGAGTCACACAGGGCAATGGTCCTCTCTTGCCTTGCAGGGTATCTACCATAGATGTGCTGAAACCACAGAGCTCCAGTCTGGGATCTGAGCCTTGTAATCAGATTGGTGAGGTTTGGGTCAAATAAAATACAAAATGAATACATTATAATCTGTTTGTTCCTCCCATTTTGCTTCAGGGCACTAACTGTGGGAAAATCACAAAGTGCTTGAATTCTTCCCAAGCTCGGGCAGTAGCCCACATCTCAGAGGCAAGGTGGCACATGAAACATTTGGCTTCCAAGCATTTCCTGTGGGGCTACCAGGTGCCTCTTTCCTGCAGTCCTGTAAGCTGTGCTGCTAGTCCAGCCTGGGTAGCACCTCAGAGCTTGGTGAGGAAGGACAGATTCCCTAATGCATTTCTGTGTTTTCCTTACTGTGTTGCTCATGACACTTGAGAGAGCCCAGTGATGCAAACATACCCAGATGTGTGAAACATCTCAGCTGCCATGCTGCTCTGGGAGTGCTGTGAAGCATTTCCATTCTGGGTGACCAGTTTCCATGGGAAGGGGGCTCTTTGGAGAATAACACCCACGTGGGCATGGGTGTCCTTGGAATGAGGCAGCTGGATCCCACCCCTGGCTCACACCGGCATCTTCTGCTGTGTGGTGGCACCAGCACTGTGAAAGGTCAGGTCTCAAAATGGAAATGGCTGGCATTGTTTGGGACCGATTCCAGCAAATGCCTTTTGGATAGGAGCACTCTTTTGCTGCCCCTTCTCCGTTACCTCTGAGGAGAAGTATCTCAAATAGGTCATTGTTATGCATGGAGAGAACCCTGTTCCCTAAGCTCCCTTGGTTTCCAAGTAAACGAGCTTTGGAGGTAAGTTAGCAAAAGAGCCTGATTCATTAGCAGCAAGGGAAATCTGTGTGTTGGAGGGGAGCCCAGCTGCCCAGAGGGATTTATGTAGTGACATGCTTCTCAAACCTTCATAGAACAAGCTGAGTGATACACACACAGGCTTGAACTGTATCACAATCACATGCTCGCTAGGCTCAGTTCTTATCTCACGGGTTTCTCTGGAGAGTATCACTTGCTCCAGTCCTTCACAGGGCGTTAAAATTGTAAGGGAAGAAGTCACAGTGAGGTGTCCTTTAATGTGAGAAAATTCTGAATGTGTTTTCTTTTCCAAATTAGGTCACCTTGTGAGGCAGTTCTGGATGGAGTTTGTGCCTGCAGTTATAGAGGCTGTAAATAACATAGGTATTACAACATGTTTGACAGGATTTCATTGCGCCATCACTGCTCTGTCCGCATATCATATCTCAAATTAATAACAAATTAATTTTATCTGCTGAAAGACCCCAACTGTCACCCTCCTGCCCGGAATGAGATAATTCTGGGCAGTTACTCGCTCAGAGGAGGAATGGGGCCAGCACATTCTTCTGGCATCATTACTGAGGGCAGGCTTGTGCACAGGGATGAGTGCTCCCCTTTGTCCAATCATATGGAGCTCAGGGAGGAGAATTCAGCCCCTTTGGAGCATCTTCCGCCTCTTTGTTGGTGTGTCAAGCCCTGGTGCCAATTAGTGATGAGAAGGGCACTCGTGCACAAGATCAGAAGCAGAAATGCACAAACTGCTCTCACAGAAGACGCTGAGCAGCTGCCGGATTAGAAAGATCTCTGGCCCCTCCTGACCTGGGCCAGATTTGAACCATTGACCTAGAAGCGAAAAGCTTGGAATCCCTGCGCGAGCCACGGGATAAACAGGACTTGGGGAGCCTCATTCGCATTCGGTTGCTGCCATCTAATGGCAGATGGAGAGCGCAAGGGCCTCGGGCAATAGAAATCAACACAAAAATCACCCTTGGGACTCTAGCGGGTGGTGGAACCTGCACAGACAGTGCTCAGCAGGGTGCTGGGGAAGGGGGGGCGGGATTTAGGCTGGTTTTATTCCTCTGAAGGATAGTTTGACAAAGGACTGCTGTGCTGCAACTCAACACACAAGTGTCCCTCTACAAACACCAGGTCACCACTGCTTTTGCTCTTCTCTGCTGGGTTGTTTTCCACACAGGAAACCTGAGGGTGATGCCTTGGGAAAGTCTGTTATTGTAGCCTGGTTTAACAACTGCCCCAAGGGCAATGGCAACTGAGTGTTGAGTGCCTGAAACAAGGGGAGGTGATGGGAAAAAGAAGGTAGGAGATGGCACTTTTAATTTTTCTTAGTACTCCTGGTGCACACAAAACATCTGGACTTCCCAGAACTTCTTCAGAAGGAGAAGGAGGTGGAGATTAGAACAAAATTAACGTGACTCTAGAAATTATTTGGCCTGGCCTATATAAAGCTCACTTTCCTTCAAATATTACATAAAGGAAAACCAAAGAGAAGAGATGTCTCCTTCTCCCCCTTCACCAGCTCCAGGAAGTTCTTGCTGTTTTCTGCCTCTAAACCCTCAGATTTATAATGTAAAAAGTGTTGATCATGTATCAGTTTTGCACTGCCTGTTTCTGTCTATTCACATATCTCCAAATAATTATTTTAAGCCATGCTAGTTAGCACTGTCTCACAGAGGAGAAAGGCTAGAGGATGCACATTCCTTTATGCATCCCTGAGCTGCAGCAGGTGGGTATCCAGAGGCACGTCCCATGATGGGAATGCAGCCTGATGAGCCCTGCAGCAGCCTCCAGCAGCCTTAACACAGCCCCAGTGGTGACACGGGAGCTTGCAAGGCCCAGCAGGCCAACTAGGTCTGTGACCGGGGCTAACTGAACTCATAAATCAAGATTTATATTTGATTTATATTTATAATTGTCTCTAGTAGTCCCTAGTCACCCAAGAAATGCCATTTTATAGGAGAAACTGGGAACAAAAAAAAAAAAATTCACATCTTCAGACAATACTGAAGAAAGCTGTAAAATTCCACTCTTCTTGGCTGAGGGAATAATTGCTGTAAAGAAAGTCCAGTTGTGAAGGAACATAGAGGTGACAAAGGGAATACCAATCTTGTCCATTTTTTTCCCTGCTGAAGGAAACAGTCTTCAAAAGCCCAGTGGGGAGAAGCAGAAATGAGTGTATTGAGCCCTCACCTTGTGACTGCTGGTGCTCCCTGCACCTCTGTGAGAGAGCAGAGGAAAGCAGCACATGTGAAGTGTAACTCAGGGGGAGATAAAACGTTTTAGCCTGAGGTTGCTCAGCTTTGTGCCACCAGGCACCTCCCAGGCTGCAAGGAGCAGCTGAGCTGTCCCATCTAAGGGGTCACTGGAGCTCTGTTTGCAATCAAGGTCCAGCCACTGCTCCCTACGTCAGAGCCAGGATCTGTCCAAACAGTGCTGCTCTGAGAAAGTGCAGCTCTGTGCTGCTGCTGAAAGGCAGCCTACCCAAAAATACACTCACTGGGGATGCTCCAGGGACGGCACTGCTACATCAGCTCATGGCACATGGGCCAGGCAGGTCTTCTGCACCCAGAGGAGCTCTGGCCAGGAGCTGGGACCTCTCCTTGTGGCTGCTGCTCAGACTCTCACTCTCCAGGTGTGAGATCCCTTGGAGAACTGTTACTTTCCTCAGCTGGAAGCATTACCAAAGTGCCCTTGTCAATCAAGTTCCCCGAGAGACTTTGTGCTTGCTCTGTAGATATTTTACTTTGAAGCTCAGTGGTAAAATGATAGGAGAATACAACGTGTCTAGGCAACGTTGTTACTTTTTAAAACCGCCTTCCTTCCCCTCTTGTTACTCGCACCAAGACGCCGTCTTCTGGCCACTCTCAGGGAAGCATCAGTTGCAAAGTAAAGACGTAAAATTACACCAAGTGAGCTGAAATTTAAAGCCTTGCCCTTACAGAGTGACGTTCGACAGCCACTGTGCGCCCTCGACACGCAGCAGCTGCGGGGTTTCGTTACTGCCACTTAAAAAACCTTAAACTCCTTTTGGTGTGCCCTGCTTTGAGCCAGAGGCTCCATCTTATCTCTAAGAGCCCTTTAGCATAGCATGACATCTGAGAGACTTCAGCAGGATATAAGTTTGCTCTGGTACTGAGGTATGATTTAATATCCTCAATTGTTCTGGAAATTTGAGCTGCATGATTCAGGAGACTTGCATGAGTATGGTTACCCCAGTGCTTAGTGAGATTTATGTGCTAAAATGTGATGGATGCTGTAATCACATTTCTAACACGCTGATTCAGAACGGGAGGGGGAGAAAAACCAAATCAGCGGGAGCTTTGCCCTGCCGCTGGTGGAGGCAGGCTTTTGCACAGGAAGCTTGCAACACGAGCTCTCGCAAATGCCAAAACGAGGAGGAAAAACACCCCGCCAACCAACCCAACAAAAAATACCCCGACGAACCCAAACAGAGGAAACGTCTTTCCGCAGCTTTTAATTTCAGCCTCCTGTTTATGCTGCCCACGCTGGAAGCTGTCACCCTTTCCCTACCATCCTGCACGGCTCCGGGAGCGGCGGGGGCAGAGCAGGGAGTGCTGCGGACCCCGAGCGCTGCCGTCCCGGGGCTGTGCCCCGAGCGAACCCCGTCCGGCCCGGGGGTGCCGGGAGGAGGCCGGGGCTGCTGCCGGCCCGGCGGGGCGAGCACGGCGCCGGGGCAGGAGCGGCCGCTGCCACTCACGGCGCCGCCTCCGCCTCCGCGGGATGGGATGGGCCGGGCTCGAACCCGCGGCCGGCGCGCAGGGCGGGCTCCGAGCCGCGCCCAGATGTGGCGGGGGGCTCCCGCGCTCGCCTCGGCCCGGCCGCGCCCGCGGGCCCGCGGGGACAGCGCCCGAGCAGCCCACGGAGCCGGTAAGCGCCGCGCACGGACGGGGCCGCGCTTCCTCCTCCCGCAGAGCCGGGCTTTGTCCTGCCCATCCTTCCTCCCTCCCCAGCCGGTGCCGGGGCCTCCCAGCTGTTTCCTCCGCTGTCCAGATGTTGGGGAAAGTAGAGGGCTGGTCCTACCTGGGGTAGCGCAGCGCCTCGGGGTGTTAGAGGTCCATCCTGAAAATGAGAGCATCAGAGAACATCTGGCAGAGGTTAATCCCGCTGAGGGCTGGCGGGACGTGATGGGTGAAAGACCTGGGGCACTGCCTGGGCCAGCAGCGGGACAGGCATTATGAGTGACAGTTCCATCAAGAAATTAGATCTGATGGCAGCAAAAGGGCTACTGGTTAGAATTTTGCATGTTTATTTTTTCCTGTAAGATGATGCGGGGTCATGGCAACTTTCCTGTAGATAGATGAGTCATGTAATGCATGTGTGTCAACTAGGACACAAAAGGAAGGAAAAGTATCCAGATTAGCAGGAAGATCAAAAGATTGTCTTGTTATTGAGGAGTGGTGGACAGCTATGCTAGGTCATAAGCATAGTACACACCTGGATGCTGGTCCTTTGCTGGACTGTGGGATGCTAGGATATAAGGAAGTCACCTGCTCCCATTTCTTGGCTAGGGCTCAGGTCCCAAAAAGGGTTAGATTCTGCTGGGCTCATAAGTTCTTGTGACTCCCAGTGTGAGAGCTGGTGGGTCAAGAGTTCAGGCCATGTGCAGCTCCTTCTGCATTCTTCTAGGCATTCTCAGGGGAAGAGCCAGGATGGACAGCAAGCACTGCAGTGTGAGCACTGGCCTAGGAAGAGATGCAGCTTCAGGAAGGGACATTGGTTTGACACTATACAAAGTTGAAGGTGAACTAAGGACTAGTATTTTGGCCAGTAGAGTGTCTTGGGTTTGGGGAGTAAGTGCTAGTTTGCCTTCAGGTTAATGGAGTGCACACAATGCCAAAGAATTTCCTGTCTCTCACCTAGCTGATGCCTCTTTTTGTTATCTCATTGTTTCTGACTTTATTTTTCAGAAAAACTGTGATTCAGGAAAGCCACCATGAAAGGTGAGGAAGCTCGGCAGAGGAGAAAAGAGGGCAGGTCTAGGAATGGAGAGCGGCCTCGGCACAAAGGCAAGAGCAAGGGTAAACACAGAGAGAGCCGACTTGGCAGCCAGGAGGCAGAGGATGTCTCTGTGCAGGCACAGCAGAAGCTGCTGGCTGAGGAGAAAGCGGCCATGGCAAAGGCACAGGAAGAGTCAGCAATCTCAATTTGCCTGCAAGTGCTCCTGCCATACCTCCTGGCTGGGCTTGGCATGGTCTTGGCAGGCATGGTTTTGGATTATGTTCAGGTAAGGGGAAGAAACTCATCTGACATACCTGGTATGGGATAAGTGGGGGACTTTTCTTCACAGGCAGGGGATTTGCTCTGGGAATGGCATGGTAAGGGAGGACTTGCAGCAGTTTCCTATGCCAGCATGTCCCTCAAAGTCAGCTGTTATGTACTGTGCAGCTCTCAAGAGACGTGGTGCTTTTCTGGTGCCTTTCCTCCTCTGGATAAAAAAGAGAACATGGTACTAAAGAGTACGTGAAGGATTATTAGGAATATGCAGTCCTAATTGATTAGTGATTAGGAAGATGCAGAGATGTCCCCTTGGTCCTGGGAAGAGGGTGGGTGAGTGCAGCCCCACGGCTGGGGTGGCACAGTGCCTTCCTGCAGCAGAGAGGTGACATCACTGGTGGATGTAGCCCTGGACAGTCCTGCACCCGCTGCTGCCCTGCACAAGGCATCAGCCAGCCCAGCACTGTTAACATTTCACACAACAGCTCAGCCCTGCCCGTGCACCACATCCTGTTCTACGGCCCCACAGCAGAAGACCTGAATTCTTTAAGTCCCATTACTGACTCTGTGGTGATCAGGATGAGACCTTTCCTCCTATGGTGCAGCAATATAGACCTTTAAGGCAACGATCAGCACCTAATTTTAGACAGTTTAAAGCTGATTATAAATCATGCCTTTGCACTCTGGGTTACTCTAACAGCATGTCTTTCTGTTAACCTTGTTATTTGACTAACTAGCTGTGAGGTCAAACTACCCTGACCTATCTGATATGGTGACACAGAAACTACTGTGCTTACATTGACAACTTTCACAAATGTGGAGCTGTGCTCCTTTGTCATTAACCCAGGGCTGATGTCCGTGACAGAGTATCCTTAACTGACCTTAGCATGTACTTAATGCCCAGCAGAATGTCTAGTCAGATCACAGAACACCAGGCAAATCCAGAACTCAGCATCAAACTACTTTTTGTCTGCTTAGACATTATTCCCAAGAGTCTTGAGCACTGAGCAGCCACTTCCATTTTTATGTTTTAGGCTTTTTAAACCTGCCTGTTCCTATGGATCTCTGACATTAAACGTATGTTTCTTCCTACTGTGAGTTATTAAAGTGTGAAATGGATTGCAGATGGGTTTATGATGTTGGAGGAGGACTTTTCCTTCAGTGTTTCTTCCCTGGGAGTTTTCTTTTTCTAGGAGGAACTGAGCCACTAATATGAACAGAATGTGAGGCAAATCTCATTCTCCCCTGAAACTGCAAAAGTCTGTTTTCTGTTTTTGCAAATAAAGAGCTCACTAAAAGCCATCATATTAGTGCTTAAAGTATGGGAAATCAACCCATGCAACCCATGCAACATCTCATAGGAAACATGGCTTTTGGCAACTAGCACAGTGGCTGTTTGTGCATGACCATGGACTGCTTGAGCACATCCCATCAAGGACTTGCTGCTGCCTTTCCTTCCTGAGCCAGTCCTGGCCTTTGCCTGGCTGCTGCTGTTGGTTCTGTGGGACAGCAGTGGATCCTTGGGAGTCCCTGGGCCCCAGGCACTCTCCATCTGCCTGCTTTCCATCTCTCCACAAAAGTTCTCTTCTCTGCCCTTTCCTAAAGCGGGGAGGAGAAGAGCAAGGTTAGAAACAAAAATCCACTGCTTGATGTGACAGAGAGCCCACAGAGTAGGGGTGGTAGTGCTCGAGCACCTGGGCTGTGCAGTCCCTGAGAGGCACCGTTCTCCTGTGAGCCCAGGGTGCTGGAATTGTGCTGCCTGCTGCTGACACTGCCACGGTGTGAGAGCATTCACAGGCATTTCTGTCTCTTCTTTGCAGGGATGACAAGGTACGTATGAAACTCTGCTCTCAGACACTTGCTGTCCTTCTGTTTTGTTTTTTGTGCTCTGCCAGTGGATGGGGGATCTAGATCAGGGTCAGGACTCACCGAAGAGGCTGTTTCTGCTTTGACTCCACCAGGACAGTGCTGCTTGTTGACTAGTTGGCAACATGAGGATAGGGTGTATCTGTGTGCAGAGAAGGGCAGCAGTGCACCTCTCCAGGTTTTGCCATCTTGAGTGGTACAGCCATGAGCTGTTGGGGTTTTTTTTAGTTTTTTCCCTAGCTAGTTTCAGTTACAATCTTTTTCCCACTGTTGAGCAATGCTCTCTTTCTTCTCTAACCTGATGTATCTTTTCTGAACAAATAAGGTATATTTCTCTGCCAGGAAAATGTGATGCATCTCTCTGCTGATAAATATGGTGTGGCTCTTTATCAAAGGCTCCTTAAATGCGTAATAAAATGACCCAGTGTACACACATGGGTCACCTGAACCAATTACCTCTCTGCAGACTGATTTATCGGTTGAGGGCTTTTTATGGTGCTTGTTTAGAAGGAGAGAGATGGAGCGTGATAAATTTGTAAACCCTGTCAGGCTGACGCTTTAGTACAGGATGTGTTGCTGCTGTGTTCTTTAATGTCATTTGAGTCATGTAGGCTCATTGATATTTCCTTTACATTAATGTTTCTGCCTGTCATCAATCCAGGAGGCTGATACAGTGGCATCTGAGACTAGGCAGGCACATTATTAGAACTTGTAAACCTATATTTTTGTCCAGAAATTTTGTCCAGATAATTCCTTGAAGCCTCTGTGAATGACTAACCAGGACGGGGCCTTCATACTGTCATGTCTCTCTTCCCAGCTGGTATAAAGAGGTTGAGTCATGTGTGGTTATTACAGGATTTCTATTAACCTGACTCTTCCAGATATTGTGGGACTTTTTTCCCAGTTAGATTAGCTGAAATGTATTCTCCTGTTGGCTTTCAGCTAACTGGATCGTTGTTAGGTGGTGGAGACACACTAAGGCAGCTGGGAGTGGAGAAGGTTTATGGGGCTGTACCAAAATAACAGCCTGGAAAGCAGCGAAGGACAGAGCCTCTGTAGCTTGGGCTTGTTTCCCACTCTGCCTTGCTTCCAGGGACATCTGCTCTGTCACCTCAGTTCGTGTGAATTCAGACCAAAGAAACATTGTGTAAATGGCCGGGAGCTCCCTCAGTTCCCAGTTTAGCTGCAAGCATGTCGTGTTCTCTCCAACTCCCCCGCAATGCTGGGGGCCCTGCCACAAGGACAGAGTCCACAAGCCATTAGCCTTTTCTTCTCTGCACAGAATGTGAGGGAAGGGGTTATCCATCTTAAAAGGTGGTTTTTAATTCAATTAGTTTGCCCAAAATAACTATTACAAAGGAGCCCAGGCATAATACCATTACTCTTTTCCCTACGTGCTTGACTTTGAGCTGAAGCCTTTATGGCGCAGGATACAAATTTTTTGGCCGTATGTAGCCATGGTGCAGCTCTGATTTTTGACCTTGTAAAAGCTGCTTAACCTTGAAGCCTCTGGGGTGAGAGACCCTCTGTCAAAGGGAGTACCTGCCCGGGAGCATACAGGAGCAGAGTGTTTCACTTTGGAACAGGAAGGGTGACCAGCTCACAGCGTGCCCTTTCTCTCCCTTGCCTGTCGTGCAGAGAGATTATGGAGCTACCTTAAATGAGCTCCAGCTAGGACTCTTATCTTGGCCTTTGCAAACTAGCAGAAAGTTGAAGTGATGACAGCAGATAAGGGTGTTCGCTTTTGAAGCTTATTGGCTGCTCCTCTGAACTTTTTTTTCCCCTGAGAGCCAGTCATTCAGAGGTACAGCTGGCATAGCCCGATTGTTCTGTGCCACGGAGCCCATGGCGCGGGCGCGAGGGGCCGGGGTCTAGAAGGGCAGATCTTGTGTCACCAGCCAGCTCAGCTGTGTCACCTGCCCGGGGACGAGGCCTGCGTAATTCCGTCAGCTGCCAGAACGTGGGCTCGCGCTTTCCTTGACCTTTCTTCACCTTGGAGGAGCGCAGAATGGATCGTGGTTGGTAACTCCCCACCTCCTCGGCCTCGGGACAGTGAGGAGAGCTCGGCAGTGCTCGTGGTGGGAGCGAGGGAGCTGGGCTGGTTCCGGCAGGCTTGCGCATTAAACCCTCGTATCAAACGCGGCCGCGCTCCGACGAGAAATGTAACCCGAGGAGAAAGGACACCACTGTTGGAGCACGCTGAGGGATTCTTGTGTGACTTGTCACTCTTTCAGTGCTGTAGCCTGAGCAGGTCTTACTGGTTTTTACCGGAGTGGTGGGAGCTGAATGGGGTGTGGGCTCGTTTCTATTCCTCCACAGGCATCTGTACAATCTTCTCTTCTCTTTTTTAATTCCCCCCTGGATATAAATCAGAGAAATTGTGCCCATCGAGTTTGCTGCCACCTGGGCTCAACCCAGCTGAACCAATTTTGGAGGATACCCTTGCTGCAATCATCTGGACGTGCTCCTAGGAGGAGAAGAAACTAAAGGAATTTGGCATCGTTGCTGTAGTTTGAGGAAAAACATTCCTTCTGATTTTGGAGAGAGCTACAAAGAGGATCTGTGTCATGTCCTGATCTCCCTCCATTTTCCTGCTGAGCATGGGGTAACAGTGTGTGACCATGGTGGTCACCCAGTTACAGCTGGAACTGTGCTTCCACGGCAAGAAGCTGAGAGGTTTCACCTGCAAGTTGACCAGGTCAGCCAGTGGATTTCTCCCAGAGACTTCATTCTCCATTGCCTCCCAGATTTTTGTGCCATTCCTTCTGGCTGGCTTGGGAATGGTAGCTGCTGGCCTCTTGATGGATGTTGTTCAAGTAGGTACCTGTGATTAGGCAACTTGTAGTGAGAGGGTGGGCTAAGGCTCTGACCTTGAGTATTTGCTTGTTTGTTTTTAATGAGTGTGGTCCTAGCAGCCATCCAGCAGTATGGCTGTGGGATTTTTCTGTGCTGGAGGGGCACCATCCATCCCCTTAGATCAGTAGCTGGGTTCCTTGTGATGGGGGATGCTGGTTTTCAGACGGCTGCCTAGCACTGCCTGCCTTAGACTGGTGCTCCCTTTTCTTTGTGGAGCTAAACACTTTGGTAAAAACTCCTGTGAAGCAACTGGATCAGGCTGCAGCATATTCCCCTGTTGCACAATATCATTTCTTTCCTTGAAGAATTGCTGATAAGGAGATCTAGGTCAGGGACTATTATTATTAACTACCTGTTTTACTTAGAGGCAAGTTCATGCTTTCAGTTCTTTGCAAACAACCTAATATAATCTTTGGTCTAGAAAGCATTTAGATACTGTGATGAGAGGCGTGCCACCATAAAATGATTAGCCTTGCCTACAAACTGAGTGCTTCTTGGGGAGTTTCTGAGGTGGCTATAAATTTAGAATAACTTCCACTGTGTGCTAGGGAGTGCTGCAGCATTTACACCGTTGTGCCCACAACCAGGATCTATCCCATCCATCTTTCCTTTGTACTGGTGGCACAAATAGAAATGCAAAATTTGATCTAGTTTGGGCATCTAATGCTGGTGGATTTACAAATCAAAAGGCTGGCAGAGTGTCCCAAGGATATATCCTGCACTCTGAGCTCACTGGAGAACATTGGATTCTCTGGCACTAATACCACAGGAGGAGCTAAATATGGATACTTGAATGTTTGGAAAGACAATACCTTGCTTGCTTTTCTCTTGCACTGGAAGAAACAAAGAAGGCAGAGAAGTGGGACTGAGTGGAACAGAAGGAATATCAAAGAAGGGTTAACTGGAGTGGCACAGGCCGTGGCTGTGCTCTGTTTGTCATCTCCACCTTGTGCCATGCTTAGGGACAGACCTGTCTTGCAGCATTGCAGAAGTTCTCAAACTACCCGAGATCTTATGTTAATAGTTAGCATTTGTCCCAAAGAAGGAGAAGGACACAGCACATACCCACTCTGTACCTTGGAGTGAATAGGTCTTTGTCTAGAAGAAATCAATTCACTTGCTAAGAACTGAGCTGTGTTCAGAAATGTAACTGTATCCAACTGATGGGAAACACAAGCCATGTATGCCCACATTGCACCTGGCCTTTACATAACAATGTGCAATCCAGTTTGTGTATTTGCTCACTTGACTCCTAGAAATGGGGTCAGGTGTAAACCACAACTACAGGAAGTAGGTATTTTGGTGAAATATGTTGAAATATAAACAGTCAGTCCATGGGTTCAGCTCCCAGAGGAGGGAGCCCAGTGCACTGAGAGTCACAACTGGCACAGGAGAGATGTTAGTGAGACCTGCCTTGGTACCAGCAACCCCACAGCTAGAAACAAAACCAGTGGCTGGGAAAATGCAGAGATCTTAGCCTTTAAAGGTTTGGGATATTCTTCTGTGCCTCTTTGTCTTTGAGCTGTTTATTTTCAACCTCCTGCAAGTGTGCGAGGTAGAAACTCACAGTCCTGTCCAACTAAAACCTGACACTAAGTTTATTTGCTTGAGGCCAGGTACCATAAGACTCATACTGCCAGTCATGAGGGCTCACATACTGAAACTTCAGGTTTTTCAAGTCCAGGAGTCTGTGGTTTGCCCATTTTCTAGTGGTTCTTCTGGCTAAAGAATGTTTTGCCCTATTTGTAGTGACTGCAAAACATTCTTAGGAAACTCTGTGTCTGCCTTGGACAGGGAGATACATGGCCAAGCTTAAGGATGGTATCTAGAGCATAGATACTGAGTTTAATCCTGCTGCTCTTCTTTTATTACATACAAAATATCTTGAAATATCTTTGTTCTGTGTTGTGAGTCCAGCTGATGCTGTCTTTTGCAGGGCTCATATTGCTATAAAGAGAACAAAGTGTGAATTGCTTATTTGTAGCCTGTCAAACTTCTCAGGATTTCAGCAGTTTCTGATCTGCTCTGTGATGAAACCAAGAACTGTTCATATTACTGCTTAAAAGAAAAATGAACAGAAGAGATTTATCTAGCCCAGCTGACTCTAAGGCTCAGACCTGGGCCTCCCATGCTGTAGGAAAAGGATACCCAAAGAAGAAGATGTGTGCCATTTTCTCTTCCTGTGTGTGCAAGTGATGCAGTCTCTCTGCTGGGCTGATAGCATGGCACAGGTTTTTTCCTTCTGGGCATTTCTGCCTCTGTTCCAGTGATCCTTGGCTGCTGGTCCATCTGGATTCTGGGCTGGCTGGCATGGCTGGAGACCTTGCAGGGGCCTGCCAGTGTTTGGCCCCCTTTTTTAGAGTAAGGTGAAGAATCATTTTGAAGCTGGATGATCAGATTTCAAACCAGAGAATTCAGGAAAGCTTCCCTTTCATTTTCCCTTGCCATGCCACTGAAGTGGGACACAGTCCAAATAAGAGTCACAGATATAAGAGATCTCTG
The DNA here is from genome assembly GCA_013396995.1 of Dicaeum eximium. Classification (NCBI taxonomy): domain Eukaryota; kingdom Metazoa; phylum Chordata; class Aves; order Passeriformes; family Dicaeidae; genus Dicaeum; species Dicaeum eximium. The sequence goes on from VWZP01003801.1 coordinate 1,091,130, forward strand.
TCCTTTGTTGACAAAAGCCTGTGAGATGATTAGCTTTGGAAAGGATTTTTAATTGGCTTGCATTTTGTACTCTAAGATATTTTGATTTTCTGTTGAGTTGTTCAGAGGAATGGAAAACCTCGAGGCTCCTGAGCTGCTGCCATGGGAGATGGGTGTCCTGGGGAGGTGACAAGATGTGGCTGTGTCTGTGAGGACAGTGTGAGCAGCTCCAGCAGGGCTGCACTGAGGCTGGGGGGCTGCCTCTGCATCCATGATCCCTCTCTTCCTCTGAGGAACCCCACTAGCAGATCCAGCTGCTGTGGGTACAACATGGGGCTAACCAAGTTCTTCAGAGCTGAATTTTAGGGCTGAAACTCCATTATGAGAACCTGAGGTGGGAAAGAGTCTCCTTCTGGCTCTGTGTCCCCCTGTGTGGGTCTGCAGTGCTGCATGGAATGTTTTTTGTTCTTTCTAGGCCAGTTTCCATCTCAGAGGACAGAGACATTTCCTAGGCTTTGTCCAGGTGTCTCCATTCAGGTAGTTCCTTGCCTGCATGGCTCCAGACTGCCCCAGCCAGCCACTCCTCCAGCTGACAGTCCTGCAAGCTGGTGGCACAGGCACCATCTGTTTATTCTGTGTTTCTGCAGCCACTAGCACAATGGCTGTTGTGGTATAAATCATTATGAATCTGTCCTCAGGCTCTTGGTGAGTCACTAATGAGACTCAAATAGAGGCAATTAAGTAACCTTTTTTATTAGTACAGTTGTGTGATTATTAATTGTTCAGAGCTTTCAGGTGTAATTATATGTAAGGCAGAGTCCCAAAAAATCATGCCTCATATGCTGAAGCTTCTGTTCTGATGGCTTGAGACCTGCAAAATCTGTTACAAGGATTGGAGCTCACCTAGATATACCAAAGTCTTATTTCCCAAAGGTGGCATGCACAGAAGATACAAACAGTTGAGATTTTCTGTTGCTTTCCATGTATGCCTTTTTATGTGCAAAATATGCAAGGTCTTAAGTATGAATTTCTGCATGCCTCTGTGCTTGAAATGGTTGGAGGGTTTTACATGATGACTATGAAGTCTGTTTCTTCTCCTCTTTCTTTTGAAGTTGTCAAAGATGTGTTTGGATCTTTATTCTTAATTAAAGAGAGAGGGGGATATGAACTTTAAAAAGAGATGTCCACCCCTAGCTTTTCTCAGGCATTTAAGTTCCATGTTAACAAATACAAACAAACTGTAGTGTGTCAAATAAGGGGACAATTTTTGTGTTATTAGTTGTTTATGCAACAGTAATGTACCTTGAAATTTTGAAATGTGCCTGTTTCCAGCTCACCACTGCCAGGAAAAGTGCCTTTTTTATATTGATAATAGCATTTTGCCTGTTATCTGTGCTTTTGACGTGCCTTGCACCACATGCTTAGGACTGGCTCAGCCCCAGTTTCATTCATCCTGTCTGAGAAGGAAGCTGTGAGGTCTTCCCAGCAGACAGACACCACCTCCACCTCCCCACAGCTTCCTGCAGCTTCCCATGGCACAGCCAGAGAAAAACACTGAGCTGCTACAGCCTGTGTAGGTTTCCTAACAGGCTGGCAGCTGGATGTGTCACCATTTGTTGAGTCTGTCCAACCACCTGGATATTCAGGTTTACAGAATCCCAGTGGATGTGGAAAAGGTGGGTGGGGATTTGCTCTTTGTTTTGTCCTCTAGTGCCAGAATTCAGGACCACCATGGCTAGTAGCCAGTGACAAGTTGGAAAGAAAGAACAAACTGATCCTTCATGTGATGTGCAGCTAAACTATGGAAATCTTTGCCACAGGATGGCACATGGGTTGGAGGGGGGAGTTTGGATGAGGACCTGAAAGAAAAAGCCTTTCAACACTGGCAAGTGTGCAGAAAACCCCCACCAGCTCAGTACCCTGTGGCAAATAGTCATAGTCTGGAGAATACACAGGAGAATGAGCCCATTTCCTTGTCATACTTGAGGTTCTTGTTTTATACACCCAAACTGGATTATTGGCAGAGCTAAGGATGGGTTAGATGGACCTTTGATCCAACTCATTGCAGCCACACTTTTGTCCTTGTATTCTGCTCTTACATGTTGGGCTCGTTGCTTTTCCTTTGTGCTGTGGCCCCATTCTGTGATTTCATCCTGATTTAAACCTCTCTGGCTACAATAGGACTTTGCCAACACCATTGAATGCACAGAGGAGGAATGAATTCCATTCCAGGGCACTGTATGGTACAAAATTAGAGAAGGCATGTCAGTCAACAAATTTTCTTACATTTTGAGATTGTCTCTGGTGTTGCAGCTGATTCAACAGCTTTGTACAGTTCAGCCTCAGAGGAGCAACAACACTCAAGGTATTGGCCTGGCAGTTTGGCTTATGAGATATCTTAATTCAAAACTTTTTTCCAGCTGTACTGAGAATGTACTTGGTAATAGGAAGATTTAGGAACTGCCTGTGGAGAAGAGATGGAAAAATGTCATTCCCTCCCACCACCAGTCTTAGATGCTTGACTAGAACTTTAGTAAGAAAAGACAGACACAAGTTCTTGTTGTGAGATCATCTTCCAGATCTTTGTTTTTGTTCTTATGACTTTGGTTAGCTACAGAGGTTCCTGTATCTAGTGTCAGTGCAAAGGATGGAGAACATGCCCTATTTAATTTGGCTTGTGAACCTTAATTATTTTTCATGTTGGTCTTGGCTGATGCTAAAGGCAGATTTTAATTTGTGGGTTTCCAAAATCTTCTGTTGCCCCTAGAAAGAAAGAGCCTTCCCCATTAGGGTAGTGCTGTGCTGTGCATGAGATGAGAAAGAATACTGCAAGCTGAAAATTCCTTCCTTCCCTCCCAAAATGCAAACCATAAAATGCATCAGGGCAGCACCTGCTCCTGTGTCTTGCCCTCCAGGGTGCCTAGAGGTGGTGAGCTGAGAACCTGCTGCCAAGGTGGGGAACAGCACTGGACTGGTCAGCATCACAAACTGAGGCGATTGCCTTTGCTTTCTTCCAGCACTGGGATGTGTTTCGGACAATCACGGAAGTGTTTATCCTGGTTCCTGCCTTGGTTGGCCTGAAGGGTAATCTGGAGATGACACTGGCATCCAGGCTCTCCACTGCTGTGAGTGTTAGTGGGGAGTGTTGGGAGGGGGGTGATTAGCAGGAGACATCAGGAGATTCTTCATTTATATAATCACTCTGTGTATGAGAGATGCCCTTTTCTGCTAAGTAGAAACTAGTGGGGTGTGAGCATTAAAATAATGTGTTTGCCCTCATTTTGTAACTGGAACAGAGAATTTCCATCTGCACTTGGAAGGTGAATTAATCCCTGGGTGGCCACTTGCTGATATTTGGGGCCCTGTGACACATGAAGGAGACAAAGCCAGGGCTCCACAGCTGTCAGCTTCACTACTGGATTGCTTTTCTGTGGGTATTGATCCTTGAGGGCTTCCCAGCAATCCTACCTTGGGGAGAGCAGGCTGAGGCTTCTTGGAACCTGCAGCAGCTTTTGCTACTCTGTATTTGATCTCTTCTACCTCTCTAAGCAATTTTGTTTACTTTGGTCTTTTTTTATTATGCCTCGGGAGAAACTGTAGCTTACCGGAGCAATTTAGGGGGAACAAAGGACTAAAAATGTTTAATTTGTTCAGCTTTTTGTCTGTGTGGGCTGTGGTGGGTATGCCCCCTCCACCTTTAGCTGGGTGCTCTACAACACCTCTGCACCTCCAGTGTGAGCCTCTGATGCCCCTGGGACACTGGGCTGGTGGAAAAGGGTCAAGAAGAAGTGCAGGGAAGGCTGGGAGATGGTGACCTGCATTTGCCTCTCTCTGACGGCCCCTTGCCCCCAGGGATGAGGTGAAACTGCCTTCAGCAGCCACCTGTACCACAGAAACAGCTTTTCAGGGTATCTCTCTTGATTCCTAGGCTAACACTGGACAGATGGATGATGCCCAGAAGCAGTGGAAAATGGCCACCTGCAATTTAGCCCTTATCCAGGTGAGTCACTTCAGCTGGGAGATGGAAAAGTCTCTTTTCTCTTGCTGTGTGCAGACCAGCAGCATCTGTTCTGGCAGTGCTGAATGCAGAGCTGGGGATTTGGGACAGGTGTCCTCAACACAGCCAAGCAGAGCAAGGACTTGACCTCCAGTAAAGCTCTGTGTGGCTCCAGAGCTTGTAGTTTAGCTGTAAAACACATTTAGACATTCATTGCCTTTGTGGACAAACTGAACTAATAAAAGTCCTTTTGCAGCAGGAGCTTCGGCACAATCCCTGTTCCCCAGCAGCCCCTGGGTAAAGCCTGGCATTTACTGGCAGTGTGTGGGAATCAGCCTTGGGCAGGAGGGGAGAGATGGGAGAAAATGCCTCTTGTAGCTCCTTCTGCTTGTTAAAATCCAGGAACCAGCCAAGAGTTTGCCCATGGCAAGGCCACAGGGCTGGCAAAGTGTGTCTGTGTGCTTTCCCTTATCTCCCTCCACAGTTCCAAGCTTCCTGGGAGGGCAGTGCTGATGGGGAGCCCATTCCTGCCTTGACCAGGGCTATTCCTTTGCTGATGGACTCGGTGTCCTTCTCTGGAGTGTTATCTGCCCTTTGCAGGCCCTCAGAGATTTTCTCCAAACTTTGTCAGGATTTCTTTTTTGATCTACTGGAGCCTCGCAGGGCTGCTGTTTAAATACTCAAGCAATCAGCATCTGTGCCAGGCTTTGCCCTCCAAGCTGTGTGCTGCAGTTCTGTGGAGCCAGGGCTGCCTGGAGCAGATGTGGGCGAGTGCTCACCAGCTGTCCTTTGGTCCCCAGGTCCAGGCCACTGTGGTGGGACTTCTGGCTGCTGTTGCTGCTGTGATCCTGGGAGCCATCTCCAAGGGCTCTGTGGAGCTGAGCCAGGCTGCTGTGCTGTGTGCCAGCAGCGTCACCACGGCCTTCATAGCTGCCCTTTCCCTTGGTGAGTGGTTCTGCTTCCTCAGATCAAACGTGCAGCACTCAGGTGGGGAATGAACTGTCCCTTCCACCAGGGAGGCCCAGCTGGCCCAGGAGGGACCAGGGAGCTGTGTCTGCTGCTTTCAGCCTCTCTGCATCCTGCCTTTGCTTCTCTTCCCCCACCATCTGTTGCTCACTGTGCCCTCATCAGCCACAGGCAGCAATCAAACTGTCCTTACCTGTTTGTGCAGGGTTTGTCCTTACCCTGCTGTGCAGGGGTGCACAAACACCCCCTACTCCGTGTCCCTTGGGTGTCACATGAGCCATCTACACTGGTCATGAGCCTTGAGTCACTACACGTGAGCCATGTCACAGGTCACCCCTCACGCTGAGCAGGGCTGTGGCCAGCCCTGCAGTTTGCCTGCTGTGAGCTGGGAACCAGGCACTCCTCTCCCCTGGCTCTTCGTCTTGCAGGGGAACGGGATGGGCTGGACAGCAGGAGCTGTTCTTGGCCTGAAGATCTCCAGTTTGTAGGGCTGCCATACGAGGGCAGCATGATACCCTGAATTGAGGCAGCTGGCACAAAGGGACTGCAGGTTTTCTAAATGAAAGGGACAAGTTAGAACAACTGCATATCCCGAAGCTGGAGTCAAAGGGTGATTGTAATGCCTTTGATGAAAAACGTGGGATGAGGCAGTTGTTAAAAACCAGCAGCTCAGCTTTCAGTACTCTTCCCTGCAATCTCCCTGGTTGGTGTGCTACAGAGAGGCTTTGCTGCTGAACTGTCTCAGGTTTGCTATTGACATTAGTTTTTTCCTTGGGCACGGTCACAGGCAGCCTGTGTGTGGGTGTGCACGACTGGCAGCTGCTGTTTTTATGGCCAGGGAAGGGAGCAGCATGAGCTGTGCTGAGGGGAGGGGAGCGTGGGTGTCTGGGAGGGCTGCTGTGGAAATGTCATGTTGTGTGAGGATGTGTTTTTGTATAAGGATGTTGCATCGGGGAAGATGCACACGTGGCATTTCTTGGGGTAGGACTGATGCTCCTGTGCTTGCTCAGCTGTGGAGGGACTGTGTAGGCAGGCACAGAGAGGTTGTGAGCTGGAGGGAATCCCCATTTCCTGGGCTTCCTTTGGTGCAGCCTGTCAGCCACAGAAGGATTTTGAGGGGATGTTTTATGTCTTAAGGCTGCCTTTGCTACTTAGCAGTGGAGCCTGGCCAGGGCTTATTCCAGGTGCTTCTTCCACAGGCCTGTGAGAGATCTGGTAGCTGAGGGATTCCCACATGTTCATCGGGGTTTGGGGCTTGTGCTCCTAAACTTGGGCAAGCAAAACCTCCCTTCTCCCCAGCAGTGCTGAAAAGCAGCTCAATATTCCAGGTGCACCCCAGAGGACAAGGGAGGAGATGTGGACAAGGGAAGAGATGTAGGCCACCACCATAACCCCTTGACTCTGGAGCTGCTCACAGCATCAATATCCACCCAGTGCACATTAAAGCAGCCCCAAAGACTCTGGGACATGAGGGCTTAGTCTGATGGCTGGGCTGAAAGGCTAATGCAGGCTACTGTAAGGAAGCCCATTGCTCCTTGGTGATTCAAACTTAGAGAAATATCAGTCTAATATGGAAAATATCTTTGTGCTGTGGAACGAAGAGGAGGGGATGGCACCAAGAGGCTGCTGCATGCCTGCTGTGTGCTTATCTGTGAGTGTGCTTAGTGCCTAGTCCTGCTTCAAGGCAGCAAAGATTAGGCTGCTCAGGAGGGGAGCTTCTACATTTGGGCTGCCTGCTGGTATCTCCTTTGATCCCTGGAATTTGCTTGTGTGCCTCTGGGCCCTTGGTGCAGTTTATAAGGACAGAGTCATGCACTTCAGGTTGATGTAAACAAAAGGACAAATTCCTGGGGTGTCCAAGCTCTAGCTGCATGGTGCTGTTGTGGTAATGTGCTTCTTGCTTCCCTTAGACCCCCACATCCCTCTGGGAACCAGAACAGCAGCTCTGGAGTCAAACACAGCCAAATGCTCTCTCTGATGCCTGCTCTGTGTCTTCTCTAGGTCTGGTGATGATTGGTGTGATCATTGGAGCAAGGAAAGTTGGGATCAATCCAGACAACGTTGCCACACCCATAGCAGCGAGCCTCGGAGATCTGATAACCCTTTCCCTGCTCGCAGGAATCAGCAGTACACTCTTCAAATACATAGGTACGGTGTTCAGCAGGGAATTGCAGCTCACCAAGGGAGCTCACAAGTCCTTGTGAAATTCCTGCAGGCTGCCTCAGCATCTCTGGCATGTCAGAAGGCTGTCATGCCACTGGGGTAGAAAAATGACCAAAGAGGCTTTTCCCAGACTCTCTCTAGTAACAAACTGGAAGGCAGAGGCTAATAAACACAACTGGGATTTGTCAAAGAAATGACCAACATGTATTGTGCAGCTTTGGAACAGAAGGCTGACATATGTGACACTGACTCTGTTCCTCAGTCTGTCACTAGCCAAGCAAAACTACTTTCTGTGCAGGGGTAATAGCAGGTCCTTCTTCACAAGGCAATTTCAGGGTTTTGGTTCCAGTAAATATTCTTGTATCCTCACACATGGAGAGTCATGGGTGAACAAGATATTCTGTTGGAGGGAAGTCTGCAGTGTTTTGTGCCTGCAGGACTCTGAGCAGGAGTTGTGGTCTGGGGTTAGCTGTGCTGCTGGTGGCCAAAGGCTTGGACACCTGATGGTCCTCAGAAGTTCAAAACATTGGTGATATGTCTGTTGCTTTTAAAGTGTTAGCCTATTTACTGTGAGCTTAAGCTAGAACAGAAATGAGAAAATAAAAAGATCCAGCACCATTTGAAACCCAAACTGTTGCTCCAGACTGAGCAGAAGCAGTGAGGCAGCTGTTCTCAGTTTGCATAACTCATTCCATGTGCAAGCACAAGTGAGGGAGTGAAGGAGCACACACTGCAGGGAGAGGCCTATGAATCGCTTCCATCCTTGCATTGCAGTCCTCCTTGAGCTTCAGAGATGCTTTTTTTTAATAGGATTTTTCCATGATGCCATCGCACCTGCCTCTGTAAAGCTAATCTCTCTTTCAGTTGCTATGCCTCAGATAATATCTCCCAGGGAGCACAGGGCAGAACAACATGATAACCTCTGTGGCTGTGACCAGAGAGCATTTCTGGAGTTGCCAGAGTAGTTTAAAGAGCCTCTTGAGATGGAAAATAGTCAGCACACAGACACCAAGTCACTGGGAGCATGAAGTGAAGCAAGTAGGAGGATGGCACTGCTGATGGTGCTTGAACAAATCCATCTCCCTGCCCAGTGTATAATAAGGTACAGGTCACACTCTAAAAACTTCTGGGTGCTACCAAAATGTATATGTATCCTTCAAAAATACTGATGAGTCTGTAAAGTTTGAAGTACTGTGTGCCACCTGATGCAGCACCTTCTCCTTCTGCAAAATATCCTCTTGCCAGAGAAGATTCTCAATTATTTTTTTTTTTAAATTGACTCTGGTTCTTCTCAGTCCTGTATAAAGCAGATACAAACTGTGCCAAAGGGTTTCAGCTTGCTTATGGGCTGCCTGTGAGAGAATGTAGCAGAACTGGAATGTGGAGCCTGAAGAAAGGATGAAGCCACTCATCCTACAGGGAGTCTTTCTGTGGGCTCTGATAAGGTTTGATCAACTCCAGTGCTCTGTGTCTGCATTATTTAAGAAGGAATTAATTGCTCAAAACAACATGTGGTGTGGGTAAGAGACCCAGAACAGCAGCCAAGTCTGTCATACAGCCCACCTGTCCTGGATGACTCCAGGGGGTAAAGTGCACTGACAAAACTCTTAACTCCCAGAAGGAGCTGCATTTCAGTGCCCACTGAAGCCACTCATGGAGAGTTGCACCTCTTTGTGTAGGAGCCTTTCATTCACAGAAGATGCCATCACGTCAGTGCAGTCACATCCAGGCAGCCCAAGGCCCTGGCAATGGTGTGTTTAAAAATGCACACTCTGAGCTGCTTCATCTCCCAGATTACCTGCAAAGTCAGCGTTACATCCCACTGACTCTGGCCCCAGCTCAGAGACCAGATGGAGAGCTTTGTTGAAGAAGCATTTTTGTATCAAAAGGGTTGGCATCAGCCCCATTGCTCGAAGGTGTTTCTCATGCTTTTGAGTCATGTTTATTTTCTTTTAGTGCTGCACATCTACTTACTTTTTAATTTCTTTGCTTCTAAAGATCACTCCAAGGCTATGCCTCTGCTGAATGGAAAAAGCACGTTATGGAAACACATGCAAGATAACACAAAAGAAACCCCAGATCTTAACTGGCTTATATGTGCCAGAGAACATTTGCTCCTATAGAGCAGACCAGCTGCTCAGCAATTCTGCTAGCTTGCCTCCTAAAGTACTTCTTACCTCTTGTTTTAGGAGAAGGTATGAGGTGTCTGCCCTAAGTGGGATACAGCTTCCACACAGGACTTCTCCTCCTTGTCCTGCTGTTTGATTTGTACCCTGGAGCCAGAAATTTTGTACCTTTTTGTCTTTCTTAGTTGGAGATGGAATTGGAGAGTTGTTCGTCTTCAAATATAACTTGCTTTGAATCCTGCTGATTTTCAAACAGCATCCTCTAGCAGTGAATTTCAGGGATTAATTATGGATTTCTGTGGTGGAATGAGGTGGTTTTGTGGGGGACTATCATGTTTCATGTGATTTTTCCTCTAACATAACTCGGTTGGAGCACGAGTCCTGCTGCATTTCTTCCCATCTTTGTGCATTACGATTTTGGCAACCAGTGAAGCTACGGGTATTTAATTCAAGATTTCTTTTCCTTGCCAGATGTGAAGTACCTTTCTCCTCTGATCTGTGCTGTGTTCATTGTCATGATCCCTCTCTGGGTTGCTATTGCCAAGCAAAGTCCTTCCCTGGCCGAAGTCCTGAAATCTGGGTGGCAGCCTGTGATTGTTGCCATGAGCATCAGCAGGTAAACGAGGCACCTCTGCCAGCCCAGCCCTGAGTGCAGAGGCTGCAGAGACACCCTGGGCTCACTCAGAGGGCCACCAAAGGTGACACTGGCAGGGACAGCAGGAGGGTATTTGCCCAGAGCTTCTCAGCCATTGGTGACTCTCCAACAGGCTGTGAGACAGCAGATAAGGAGCCCCCAAAGGACTGGAGAAAGCAAATCATTCCAAGTCTCACTCTCACATCCAGGCACCACATGGGTGAAAGCCAGGAAACTGAAAGTACAGATGATGATCATCACAAATTGTCAGGCTTCAACCTCATTCTTATCCAGCTGTAAAGAGAAAATACTGGTAAATGTAGACCCAGGTAGTTCATTCTTCCTGTACTGCATCTTTCAGCTGAGATCTGGAAGAGAATTTTTAAAAACTGCTAAATCCAGTAGAGAAGTGTAACAAAACTTTGTGGGAGAATGATAATGCTTTCCTAACTTCTACCACTTTTGCTTGGGGGTGGGCAAGGGGGACCTCCTGAACTCATTATGCCATTAACAAAATCTGTAATGCTTTCTGTTGGTGGAAACTGAGCTGTAAAAGGAGTACATGGTGAACAATCCAGCCCTGGCAATGGAGAAGATGCAGTAATCCATGTCAGTGTGCTATTTTCACAGTGTAGGAGTTGCCCTGGAGAAAGATTGGTCCAACCTCATTTGCTGTCCTTTTCTTAACAGCATTGGTGGGCTCATCCTGGACAAAACTGTAACTGACCCAAACTTTGAAGGCATGGCAGTTTTCACACCTGTGATTAATGGTAGGTTGGGCATGGGGGTTCTGTGCATGCTTTTATTTATACTTCCCCTTCCTCCCAGGGGTTCTGGCATCCACCATTGCCCTACATAGAGATCCCTGTTCAAGTCCCTGCTCCTGTCATGAGTGCAAGTGAAGCTACTGGTCCCCATTCCTGCTTATGTTTTCAAGTGTCTCTGGAGCAAAACAACAGCGAGGACAGAGCTGTGCAAAAAGGTTAACAGCATCTCTGAGAGCTACATTGGCACTTTTCATAAAATCAAACCTACTGGGATGTCACAATACATCCATTTTCCCTTGCTTCTTTCCCTCCACTCAGTAATCTGTGCAGTGCAATCATCCCCTATACAGAATGCTGATAAATATTAATATAATAAGATTATACATGTGTATGTGTCTGAAAGATTATATGTATAGATTGGATATAATTGTATTTATNATTCACAGTACTTTTATACATACACATATCAGTACAAACTGCTGGGGATTGTGGTGTCACTGAAGATCCACTAGCTTATTTTTCTGCTATTATAACATTCCTGTAGGACAGGCCCGTTCCAAGGGAAACCCAGGTTCCTAGGGCCTCATGCCACCCTCAAAGCATGGTGTCCTGTTGCAGTGCCAGAGGGTGTCACCCAGCTGTCACCCTCCCTTCCTGGATCTGCATAAAGACAACCACCTTGCTGACAAATCATTTCCAGCATGGTTAGTCAAGGAGCCTGCCTGGGAAAGTCAGCAGCCATTTATTTGAGCAATGATAGCCCCAGCCATGGCTCTGTGGGGACAGGTGACCCTTTTGGCAGAGCTGGTGGCAGAGCTTTGCAGTGCTCTGTGCCTCTGCACAGGCAGCTCTTCACTCTGCATGTGCACAGCGTGGCAGTGCAGGGCCCAGACAGGTCCCACCTTCAGCTACAATGAGACAGCCTGAGTTTTTACTTTGATTCCCATCTGGAAAATCTCACATTTAATGATGACTTCTTCTCCAAGGAAGGGAAAACATGAGAAGCCTGTAGCATCTGGCTCACTGTTATCTTTTCTGTGGCATTTCCACCCTGAAAATACTTAGGGTGGTTGAAGTTCACTCCACAGATCATTATCTCTCTATTTCCTTGTGGAAAATGTAGCTGCTTTTTCATGTTTGCTACAATTAATCAATCTGGAAGGAATTAATTTACTTTTATTAGCTAACATATTCAGGTTCTAATTAATTCTCACGATTCCTTCTCATTTAACAAGTGTGTTAGGTACCTTCAGACAAACATATAATCACTCTCTGTGATGTTTTGTTGCCTTTTGAACAATAATGGTTCTCTAAGTGAATAAATCCAAGAAGAGGCCGTGAGCACTCTCTGCACTGCTTTCCCCAGGTGCTGCTCACAGACTCTGTCAAACCAGGTGCAATCACATCATCTTCAGAGGCCAGGTGGCATTTACATCCAGTGCTGGGGACAAAGGGAAAATGTTTTCAGTCAGCACTCAGAAGAACACAATTACTGGACCCTTCCTGATTTTTAGGAGCTGTTCCTGCAAAGTGAATAGTGCAGCACCACCAGGGATGCAAGGATCAGGTTTTCTCTTTCTCTCACTGCTGCTGTCAGTGAAGGCAGATTGACCCACCTTGGGCCAGGTTTTGGGCTGATGTTTCCTGCTGTGGTGAAGGTGCTTTACAGGTTTTCTGTGTTTTGTCCTCGCAGGTGTTGGAGGGAATCTGGTTGCCATCCAAGCTAGCCGAATTTCTACATTCCTGCACTTCTGGAGCATGCCTGGAGTTTTGCCATACAAGATGAGGCAGAACTGGCCCAACCCATGCACCACATTCTTCTCATCAGGTAGGTCCTGAACCCCTGGTGTCCATGTCTCCAGGCCTGTCATCACAGACAGCTCCTTTCCCAAGCCTGGTGGTGAAGGACTGGCTGGGTTTCACAGGCAGAACTTTCCTCTTCCTCAGAGAATACTCAGATCAGGGAGGAAGCATCCTTGCAGTGGGCAGCGTGAAAAAAAAGCTTATGGCATATTTGCTCACTGGCATGCAAAGAAAGTGGCCTTCAGGGAGCACTAAGGAAAGTAATTGAAAAGGAATCTTAGATTTGATCTAACAGAAAGTCATTTTAATGGCCAGCCTAGAGCCATCACCTGTGGACAGAGCAGTGAATAGACCATAATCTTGCTGAAAATCAGCAATTCCTGCATATTCAGCGCTGGAAATACTTAAGCATCAGCAAAACTCAATTTTGGGTCTGTTGTCTTTATAGAGTTCCTCTTGATTTTCCCTGTTAGGTTGAGAGTTAGTGCTAGATCAAACTATAAACTGGGAAAATCTGTTGCAGTGAGACAGAGCAGAAGTTGTGGGAGGCAGAGAGCAGCTGAGAGGAGTGTCTGCAAGAATCAGAGTGGATCAGCACGGAGCACAAAGCCTTTGGCATGTAGTTTCAGTGCTAGACAAAGCTGCTGGGCTGATCCTGCAGTCTGTGATCTAGAGAAGGCATTAGCAATGTGGTTGGTGGGAGGGGGAAGCCCCAGGTTTATGCATTAAAATATGCACTGTCCTGTCCTCCCCTCACCCTCTGCAGCTGGTGTTACCCCTGTTCCTGTCTCTGTGCTCTGCAGGGGTGAATTCCAAGTCAGCCCGGGTCCTGTTCCTGCTGGTTATCCCAGGGCACCTCGTGTTCCTCTACACCATCCACCTGCTGCAGGGAGGCCACACATCCCTGTCCTTCACCTTTGTGATGTTCTATCTGGCTGCTGCTTTGCTGCAGGTAAACCCCAAATTCTCATCCAGAAGGAACCTACCAGATAACATAAAACCAGCATTCTCCAGGTTAAAAAGGAGTCACAGTAAAACATTCAGCAGCAGCCTCTGTTTCCTGCCATTTCAGGTGTGCTTCTGCCAAGAATCATGCACATTCTGTAGCTCCAGTAATACTTCACCCCAGTTGCCAGGCTCTAGTTTCCCACATGAGCACAGCTGGGCTTTAGGGTGAGTGAGGGATCAGATGTGAGAGGAGAAAAAAGTTCTCAACATTCACTGAGCTGCAGTAATTGTGCAGAGACACACTTAGCAAGGAAGTACCTTGGTTTAAAATGTTCACCTTGAGTTTCTAGGCTCCAAGAGTTTCCAGGCTGCCACTAGTCACCCCAGGAAGGGGCAGGTGAGGAGCAGTGAACTCCAGCCAGCAGGTTTCCCCACCCACTTTGGAAATCACTGTCACATATGATGGTGAAGACCTAGGGAATCCCTCTGGGCAGAGCCATGTGGGTAAAAAACAAAGGGAAAGCCCAGGCACTGAGCAGTTCATCTTCAAAAGTAAAAGTTCCTGGTAGGCAATGGGCAGATCATCTGATTTGTTCTGCTTGCTCCCTTTTGCTGTTTTTCCTGCCCTGTAAACTTAATTTTCTCACTCAGAAATGCACAAGACTCTTGCCTGAACTCACAGAGGCTCTGACTTCACTTGCCCTTTTAAATCAGTGATTCATCAATTTGCGTGCCGAGGTGGCTGACTCTCACTTTGCCTTACAAGCAGCCTTGTATCTGAGAATGGATTCCTTGTGTGTGTAAACAATCAGTTTTTCTCGACCTTTGCACAACCCTAGGCCCAACAGCACAGCCACAGTCATAAAGGAAAATATTTATTCTTCTCTTTATGCATCGAGGTAACTCCTCAACCAAAGCCAAGCATGAAAATACAAGAATAAATGACAGCATAAAGAGCAGCATCCAGGCAACACCACTGACCCCAAAAGATTCCTGTGGAGGCCAGTGGAGGAGGATACACTCAGCCTGGCCCTTTTTCCCCCTCTTTTATACTTTATAAAGACAGAAAGAGGGCTGGGGGGAAAGTTTGGGTCAGCTGGAGGAAGCCCAAGATCAGAGGCGCAGAAAACATGAGCTCAGATTGACTGGACTGGGCTTAACTAGTCCAAATAGAGAGACTTGAGAAAAGCCTGGTTAACAGCCTTTAAACGGCCAAATTTCTGTCAGAGGGGACAGAATAACATTTGCTATGTGCTCACTAGGGGAGGAAACATGAAATCATGGATTTCAAATGGAAAAAGGCAGATTTATGTTAGGCCTTGGGAAAAACAAAAATGAGGTAAAAAAGCCATGGGGCTGATTGCTTAGAGTGTGGCATTTCCATCTCTGGGGGTTGTTTAGCTCAAGTTAAACAAATTTTCCATCAGGAAAGATGTGGATGTATTTGATCCTGAATTGAGGAAGACGAATGATCTATATAAAACTCTCAAGTTTCCAGCCAGCTTTAGTTTCTGTGATTCTGTTATTTAATTTATTTCCCTCATCTCTCCTCCTCCCTTTCTCACAACCCAGCTTGCAGTTTTCACCTTTAGAAATGCTGCCTCAGGCTTTGGTTCCTGATGTGCTGTGGTCTCCCATGGAGGGACCACAGATGTGGGGTGCAAATTCTCTCTCCCTTCTTAATTCAATTAACTAGACAGTCTTTAATCTTTAGCTGAAGTATTTTTTTCCTCCATCTGTTTATCAGAATTGGGAATGAAATAAGAATTAAAAGAAATCACAACAAAGATTTTTAAACTGTTGAGATGAAAAAAAAAGATTTTTAAAATTTTTTTTAACATGTCAGTTCTGCTTGGGATAGCTTTGATGTAAGAACTGCCTCAAACTCCAGTTGTCCACTGAGACTTTTAGGAAAAACAAAGTAGACATGATCTGAATTTCTAATGGAAAAAAGAAGGATGGAGAGCAAAAAGTCTGGCTATGAACTTGTCCTTTGGAGTTGCCTGCACATTCACAGAAACCTTTCACCTGGTGGAGTGAGTGGGAGCGCTCCCATTCAAGGCACGGGAATAGGAACTGTACCTTTGGGAGATGCCTTATTGTGGCCAGGCTCTGGGTTGGGCAGGCAGTGCTGGTGAGCAGTTCAACCGGGTCTGCACACCATCCCATCCCATCCCATCCCATCCCATCCCATCCCATCCCATCCCATCCCATCCCATCCCATCCCATCCCATCCCAGTGAGGAACCTCAGCTCTCTGGGGACATGGGAACGCTCAGGGATCCCTGTTAGCTCTGGTTCCCTGGCCATGGCCACATCCCTTTGGCTTTGTCTGTCCCCTCCCTGCTGCCCACCTGTCTTGCCTCTCCCAGGTGGGGATCCTGCTCTACGTGGCCGACCTGATTGTGCGCCTGATGTGGAGGAAGGCTCTGGACCCAGATAATTTCTCCATCCCCTACCTCACTGCGCTGGGTGATCTCCTGGGCACTGGATTCCTGGCCATCTGTTTCCGTCTCATTTGGCTCCTCCACGGCACAGATATGAACCTGGGCAACTGAGAGTGCACGTGCTGCTCTCATCCCTCACGTGATACGGTGCTTTCCTCCGGGACACCGGGATACCAGCGCTCAGAGCTGGGTCACCCCACTGGGCTGGGCCTCCCCTGCCACCTCCACACCCCCCCTGCCCTCCCCATCGTGCCTTAAAGCTGGGCCTGCCCGCCCCGAGGAATCAGCACCCGCACACTTGTGCCCTTGCAAGTGAGCGAGATGGATCTAAGAAGCACCTGCTGCTCATACCTGCACCTGGAAGGAAAGGAAGGAAGGAAAGGAAGGAAGGAAGGAAGGGAAGGAAGGAAGGAAGGAAGAAAGAAAGAAAGAAAGAGCATTTGGGCCATGGTCTCAATCCCCAGCCCTGACACAGCCCCGAGGCTGCTCCAAAGCCTGCCGAGGTCACTGCATCTGATACTGCAAGTGGGAGTTGCTGCCCCTCCATCGGACTCCGACTTTCCATCAAGGGAAATTCTGTATTCACCCCAATTTTCTCCTGCAGAATCCCTGGAATAGCAGAGCAACCAGGTCTTTAAACTTGTCTCCATCGCTCAGAGGCTCAGGATCTGAGGCAGTGAGCTGCTGGCTCATGCCCAGTGGGAGGTTATCTAGGGATACTACCTGCCTGCCCTGACAGCGTGGCTGCTGTCTGACCAAAAAGCCGGTTAGATTGCATTTTGGGGGCAGGAAGGTTTGTTTTTACGGTTTATGAAATGTCCAGTAGTTAAAATGTTTATAGAAACACACACATAAATAAAGTCGGTTAAAAAAAAAAAAGAGTAATGCTGTGGATTTGCAGGTTGCTTTTTTCTTGTCACAACTCTGCCTGTTCTTAGTTCTATCTTGTCAGGTAGAACTTCTTGTTTTTTCTCATCCACTCAAGGTTAGACAACACAATTCTAATAGGGCTTCAGGAAAATCAGTGTTTCCTAACCAAGAACTTTTTGCTACCCACATGTTTCATGTTAGAATTAAAGCCTCTCCCACAGTGACCATCCACTCATTAACAGTGGCTCTGCAATGAGTCCAGGAACTGCCTGTGTTGGTCTGGGTGATGATCAGGCACAAGGCTGTGGCCAGTAACTCCTCAGCTCCTTGCTCCAGGGTGGCAGTCTGGTGCTACCAAGGACATGTCAGGGAGGCTTTTGGGGCTGAAAGCAGCCAATTCTCACTGAAAGTGAAGGTCCTCCAGATAATAAGATGCTGAAAAGTCAGAAGCTGAGGACAATGTATCAAACCTTTGAAAAATGTCACTAGGCCTCACCTTTATTATCTGCCTTCTTGTTGGAGAAAGGAAAAGAGGAGGTCAAGTCCCCCAGTCTGCTGGCAGACAGATGCCTTATTCAAGGACCTGCCAGCTCTAAAACACTTGACCCTCAGCTGTGTGGAGTGCCTGCTGGCCTTGGGTGTCCCAGAGCCACTGCAGAGCTGAGGCCCCTGCGTGGGTTCGGCACAAGGCTGAAGGTCCCTAACAGCAAAGGCTGAACAGCTCTGGGCTGCCAGGCTTTGGGAAAAGCACTCCCTGAAAAAAACCATGAGCTGTTGCCTCCCCTTTCTGCAGACTTCCTCTTCCTTTTTGTGTCACGAAAGACAAATTTCCTGCTGCAGCTGAGCTGGAGAGGCTGTGCAGGCTGTGCCTGGCAGGGAGGTGTCAGCAGGCGAGGCACACACTGCCCTGGCTTGGTGCCATTCCTCATCCTCCCCTGCAGCCTCTGTGCTGCCAGTTCTGCCCAGCCAGGGCACCCAGGGGTGACAATTGCAGCAGCAGCAGCAGCTGAGGGGCTGTGGGGAAAGCAAAGTGTCTGACTGCCTGTCCCAGTTTGAGGGGCTGCCTTAGAGGATGTGTACGTATCTATTTTAATAATGTGAGCTTAGTGCTTTACTTGGTCAGATTTGGCAGTGGCTTGAGCAGTCCTGGCAAATAACTCCTGCTGCCTCAAGGCCATGTTTCCTCCTCCTTGCTGCATTGTCTGCACCAGAGAGGTCCTCTGGTGCAGGTCCTCCCAAAAGCTTGGTGCTTTTGCTGGTCTTGTGGATCAGGTAAGGCTGGTGCTAAAGCCAAGCTGCTGGGGACACCCCACCCCTCTATAGCATCCTGAACATTTGAAACCCTTCTGCTTATCTTTTAATAACACAGATTTGCCCCTACTTCCTCCAATCCTGCAAAAGACCTAGACTGGAGCCAGTGACTGCTACAAAAGACCCCAGTCACGCTCCTCCAGCACCAACTCCCAGTGCCCAATGCACAGGTGCTTCTCTGCTACATGCTTGCAGCAAAGCCCTGCCACTGGCATGTCCCTTCACTGGGGGATTTCTGGGCAGAACTCAGCTTAATCTGGTTGTCACTTGACAGAGGACAGGGATGGGAACACCTAATGGATGCCATCTGTGTCCTACTTGTGGGACTCAGCTGCGCCAAGGTGACCCATGCTGCACCTTGCCTGTGCTGGGCTTGGGGGTTCCCCCCTTGCAGGAGGCTCTGGGGCTCAGAGGTGATGTGGGGAAAGGAGAGAGGGCACAGCAAGACGTGCTGCTCTCCAGGGCACCCCTTGGTGGGCAGCCAAACATCAGCCTTGTGCCTGTGGACTTAGTGCAGGGAACGCACTTAAGACTTAAAATTGTTTCCAGCCTCAAGAGAAATGATATAACCAAAGGAAATGGTTTCAATAAAAGGGGATTTTTTTCCTTTTTTTTTTTTTTTAAGGGCAGTGAGAGGCTAGTTATTTGGCTGCTCAGCCTGTTTACTCATTCTCTTTCCTCTT
Source organism: Dicaeum eximium (assembly GCA_013396995.1). Taxonomy (NCBI): domain Eukaryota; kingdom Metazoa; phylum Chordata; class Aves; order Passeriformes; family Dicaeidae; genus Dicaeum; species Dicaeum eximium. Next base: position 1,109,823 of record VWZP01003801.1, read on the forward strand.
TTTTTCTTTGTGCAAATGAGAAAGGGTCTTTACTAACAAAGCTTATATATAACCCTGGAACATAGCTTGGATCAGCATTCCTGTAACTCTGTCTGAACTGGCCTCTCTAAGAAAGCACCCACAGCCCTTCCAGTGAGTGGGCAGCACTGCTCTGTCCCTGGCACCAGTTGCCCCAGCCATCCCAGCAGCGCCAGAACCCCTTGAGTTGTCCAGGCATCCTCCTTCTTCCCTCCCCTTAAAAGCAGAAATTTGATGCTTAAATACCTGCAGGCTCCTCAGCTTCTAAGAATTTTCAGTACATCTCAGCAGGCCCTACCTGGTTTTATGCTCCCTGTGGTGTTGGAACAATTTGGTCAGGGAGGAGATTTGGGGAGGGTGTCCTTTGCCTCCCTTTTCCTCCCCAATTTTCAGTTTCAGAGCAGACTTGTGTGGGTAGCCCAGACAGGGTGGGGACATTTCACAGATTTCTGCTTAACCCAGCAGGGAAGTCACTGCCAGCAGTGGGCCTGGCTTTCTGCTGCTGTGTCTGTGTCATTACTGTGCCCAGCTTTTCACTGGGCTGGACCCACCCTGCCAGAGCCACCAGCACCTCAGTTTCAGCTGACTGTGACTTCTATTTGTATTTAGCCTCACAGCTCCCAAATAAGCAATAGCCTTAAAAAGGGAGGAGGTGGAAGAAGAGAGCTTCTTTCTTGCTGCTGACCTGCCTCTTTGGGCTCAGTGCTGGTCCTGGACTGTGAGACCAACCCATCCAATGCTGTGAGATGCTTGTGGAAGGCTTACCTTGTTGTAATCTTTAGAGGGAATAAATGAAAATGTGTAGTGTTGGTAGAGAATGAGATTGGCTATTTTTGAACCCTGAGCAGCCATCAGCCAGCTGATCTAGACTCTAGTGGTGGGCAGTGAAGCCATATAATAATTTTTTAATGTCCCATGGTTTTACTTCCCACTGTATTAGCAGTGCAGGTAGGCTCACTCCTGACATCAGTTATCCCCCAGTAAACAGTCTCAGGTTCATGTCAGTGTTGTGGGATGGGGCTGGGGAAGAGCACTGGAGTTTGGGAGGGGGTGGGTGCCTGCCCTGGACCACCACATGTGTTGGGTGCTGGGGTGGCTGCTGGGACCTTGGGGAGACCCCAGATGAGCTAGGGAGGAAGGCCACTCAGGGGTTCCCCCATTCCTGGGTGCATAAGGGTTTTTCTTTGCAGGCAAAGCAGGGGCTGTCACCATCTGTAGATGCAGATGGGAAGAGGGGTTTGCTTTCAGGGACAGTCAAATAATTTATTCCTCTCCCCCCACTGCTTCCACTCACTGCCTCTATCCTAACACAGTAATTTTCCAGAAACTGTCTGTGAGATGGAGCTTCCTTACCAGGGACAAGCAAAGTGCCAGCCAGCAAACACAGTAAGTCTGAAAAGCCTCCTTCAAGGGAGACACTGCTTCCAAGACATACTTGAACACTCTTTTTTTTTTCTCTTCAATGAAAGTCTATTTAATCCTCCAGCTGGTAAACAGCCCAATCTGTGGTGCACAGGAAAGTCTGGAAGAAAACTTCCTGATCACTGAAGCTCCATTTTGTTTCACTGGAAGGAGAAACTCAACAGCTTCACATGGGCCATGAGGGATGGGGCCAGCAGCTCCATAGCATGGAAAACCCCCAGCACAGGAAGAGTGCTCACCACACTCGGAGGGCTGGAGCTGCTGGAGGCACTTGGAGGAAGGGGCTGGCTCTTCACTAACTCCTGAGCCACGCTGGACTGTGGCAAAGCTCAACAGTGCAGCAAGGGAAGGTATTCTCTCTTTTATGCCTGGGTGTATATGAGTATTTATATAATAAATTAGATGGTGTACAGATACACATATGTATACATAAGCCAAATGTCTATTAAGTATTATAACCACATACAAATGTAATCGCTCAATATGTAATACATAGATTGGCCCAGCAGTAATTCTATTATACATTATAATATAATCATTATTTTAATTGTGTATCTGTGGACACATGAACATACCAAAGTGAGGCTGTTCTTGTTTCTCGTGTCCCTGGTGCTCTGAGAGCTCCCCAGTAGCTCCCAAGCCTTGGGCAAGACTCCAGGACCAACCTGACTCATTTAGAGCCTCTTGTCCCCAAGCTCTGCAGCCTGAGGCCAGGATGGGAACCTTTCAAGGGGCTGGGTGGGGACATCATTATGACCATGATCCTCTCTTCAGCGAGGCCAGGAGAAAACCAGATCCAGTTACACTTTCGAGATGGTCCAGGCCTCCTTGATATTTTCTCCTCTAAAAAGAAAAAGGGATGCAGTGAAACAGTTTGAAAAGCCCAACCAGCCAGGAGCCCTCAGTGCAATTGTTCCCAGCACCCGTAGAGGGAATTACACCGCCTGTAGTTGGGATCACCGGTCACACGGGGTCCTCCTAGCTCCGTCCTGCTCCCGTCCTCCAGCGCTTTCGGTCGGTCCGGGAAGGGTCGGACCGTGCCTGCGGCGGGGGCGGCGGCCGGCCCCGGTCCCACAGCATCCCGACACCACAGCATCCCGGCCCCACAGCATCCCGGCCCCGCAGCATCCCGATCCCANCCCGGCCCCGCAGCATCCCGGCCCCGCAGCATCCCGACACCACAGCATCCCGACCCCGCAGCATCCCAGCCCCGCAGCATCCCGACCCTGTCCCACAGCATCCTGACTCCAGAGCTGGCCCCGGAGCATCCTGGTCCCAGCAATTCGGCTTTGGCATGGGCTGAGAGATTCCTGTCCCAAAAAGCTCCAGCCCAGGCTGCAAGTGTTCGCTTCAGAAATACAAAGTGCCCCTTTTCTGTTTGCACGGTTAGGTTTTCCTTTGGATTTAGGCAGAGAGGAAGCCAAGGGTATGACTTAAGTGGTTTGGATTGTGGATGTTGGCTGTTGGGATTTTATAGAAACAGCCCAAAGGTGGGTATTTCTAAAGGTCCTACATGACCCAAACCACACCTTTACAGGGTCCTGCCTTCAGAAGCTCACAGCCAAGGCTGCAGGGCTGCATTTGGTCCATCCATGTGTGACTGGGCTGTGGATTGGGTCAGTGGGTCAGGTCTGATGGGGATGCCAGGACAGGCTGCCAGTCAAAGAGCCATTCACAGCTGGGACCACCTCCCCACTGCCACTGTTGCAGGAAAGATTAGAAACCACCTGGCTGAAGAACAAAGCCCAGAGGCTTCTATTCCTTCACCTTCACACCAAAGAAAGCCCAAAGCAGCTCCTAGCCAGCCTGATACTGTCTAAACACCCACAGACAGCACAGCTGGGAGTGAGTGTATCTGTCCTTGCCTCCCACTGTGCCATCAGCTCTTCAGAGGTATTGGCAGGGAATAGTATTTAGGAAAAATAAAAACAAACAACCATCCAAAAATCCATCCATTTATGACCCTGCATCTGAGCCCAAATTATGATTCATGACCAAAAGTGATTAAAAGATCTTGCAGTGATTTGAACAATGATTTTTCCAAGCAGAGGCAGCTCTAAGCAGGGAGCACAAGACTCCTGAGAAAGCAGGAGGAATGCACTCCAAGCCTGAACGCTGCAGATGAAATTTGTTGCATCATATAATCTGCTTTTGTGCTTTGTTTCAGCTAGACAGGAAGATACCAAGACAGCATGAGAAAGGCCATTTCTTCAAGATCTCCAGTGCAGATTGGGAGAATCAGTCACACTGCCAGGGTCACCAGCAGCTTCATTTACTTTTCTTTTTCATTGCTTTGCTAAAGCCAATCTCCAATGGGGCAAGCAAGGAGGGAGTGTCAGCATATAGATGCCAGTCAGAGGCAGAGAGGAAAAAGGTTAAGATATAACAGCTGAAAGTTGTTAGATGGAAACACCGTTTTTTTTACAGATACTGAGAGCACTGTGGTTTTATAAAACCTCCCATTGTATTGCACTAATAAGTCAAGTGTTTGCAGCCGAGCCAGCAGACACACTCTACAACATCTATTACCAGTCTGTTTATTTACAAAGGCAGCCAGCAAGCCAAAACCAAACAGAAAAGAGGAAAGACTGAAATATGGACTGGCTTTAATTTAAAATCCTAGGGCTCGGTTTGTCATTTTCTTTTGTGTTTCACACCCTCCCCCCTGTTTTTTCTTCAAGGAATGATTATCCAAAGGCAACCAGGAAAAGGACTGTTTCCCTCTAGGTGTCTCTCTCCCTGTTTTTATCCTCAGTTTTCACACACACAACACACACACACACAGACTTTTCTGGCCTCCCAGTCCAACATTACCTCTCCACTAGCACAGCAATCTCTCACATCCCAGCCCAGTGCTTCCCCAAACAGAAACAAAAAATCCCTTCAGGGATAAAAATGTGGTCAGAGTAACACACCTCTGCGTGTTACATCTCCCTCAGTAGGGGATGGCATGAGGGACAGAGAACAAGAAAAAAAGAAAAGGTGGGAGCAATTTTAAATAAAAGAAAAAAGTTACATTAAATTATTGCTTTATTTCTGGTTCTATGCAAGTCTCTGATACACTCCACTCTGACTCCTGAGACTCCATGTCTGCCCCCAAACAGCCCAGTAAGAAAGACCAGAAGGGATCCTGCCCGAAAAAGGAGCCTTCTCAAGATTTGGATCTACAGAGGAGTCTCTTAGTTAAAAGGAAGTCCCCAACCAAGGCAAGAAGTGTCCAGTCCCACCACCATTCCCTGTAGATATTGAAGGCTGGGAGGGAAAGGGAAGGAAAAGCTCCAGCCCCAGTGTTTTGACAAGTGTTCTTCCTCCAGATCATGCACAAACAAGACATCAGGAGGTGGAGCAGAACCTAATAAAAGGGCACAGAGAAGAAGTCAACCAAGAGATGAGCACAAGGCAGGAGGGGAGGAACTGTGGCAAGGTGAGAGTTATCCAGCTCTCCCTCACCTCTTCCCCCGCAGGCCCTGCCTCACCGGATGCGGAGGTACGAGGGGATGGAGTAATTGAACAGCAAGTAGTCCATTTTGTATAAATTAAAGAGTCTCCTTTGGTAGAAGGGGCTAATGTCCTGGAAGAACTGCGCTGTCATGTCGTCCGTCGTCCTGGTGGTCTTGGACGAAGCCGGGAACTTGACGCTGGCGTCGGCCCCCACCAGCTGCAGGATGTAGTTGGCATCTTCGGCCAAGGTCTCATACTTGCCCACCACGTCGTAGTGGATGATGCAGGGGTGGCAGAGCGAGTGCACCCGCTCCCAGTGCTCGTTGAAAGGCTCCTCCTGCTGCGTCCGCGGGTCCAGCAGGTAGTACACGAACTCCTCGAAGCGCACGTCGTCGCCGCGCTCCAGGGCCCGCTCGCTGGGCTCCCGCCGGTGCCGCCGGACGATCTTGGTCCCGTAGCGCTTGTGGAAGGCCGTGTTGTAGCTGAGCGTGAACTTGTTGCGGTAGGCCGAGACCAGGCGCTTGAAGGGCTCCCGCACGAAGACGAACTTGAGGTAGCTGCGCAGGCGGAGGTTGATCTCGGGAACGCTGTACTCGGACAGGCTGCGCAGGTTGGAGGGCACGTGGGCCTCGTGGGCGGGGATTTCCAGCGGGTCCCGGTACTTGCCTTGCCCCGTCAGGACCATCATCACCCGCTTCCAGTTAGTGCAGGCCACTTTGGGCACGTAGCAGTAGAGCAGCCCGTGCGTGTCATCCACCACCAAGTGCCGCAGGTCCTCCGGCTGCAGGAGACGCCGCTTGCGGGTGTAACGGCTGCAGATGTTGCTCAACATCTCCCGTCTCTGCTGGTGAACTGCCTGCAGGGACGACTGCTCAAACTGGGGAGAAAAAACCCAACAGATACGGTCACCAGCTTGCCCAAGCTGACTGCGGCCTACACACAACACTTGGCCCACAGTTGTCCCCATTGCTCCCTCTTTACTGGGTTCGTCAGTCACCCACGTGGGATCCTGGAGACTTTGAACACATCTTGATTTGGTGCACTTAATCCTTGGACAGGCTGGCATCAAAAAAAAGGACAAAATGTGATGAGGAGCTGAATGAGGAGAAAAATCGAAGGAGTGAGGGAAGAAGGCGTGGTGCAGAGAGGGTCAATAACAGAGCGTTTTTTTAAAAGCAGACACACACCCTGGGCTAACGTGGTCTCCCTCACACCAGGCTGGGGGGCTGCATGGCCCCAGGGACAGAAAGCACAGCCTGTTTGCCCTGCACACCTCCTGCTGCTATGGGGCACTGCTGCCCCACACTGACACCCACACACGTGCTTGCTGCGGACACCCAGCCAAGGGCAGAAACGTGGCACATACATTTGGGCACACTGGATGGAAATGGAGAGTGTCCTGCCAAGGAAAGGCAAATGGAAATGGTCTCTAATACTGATGATCAAACCCTGGTGAGCAGGAGGGGAGCTGGAGATGAGGTGGGGTGGCAGGTGTGATGGAAAGGAGCAAGGGTCTGAGTAGGTGGTGCTGGGGCCCTTCCTGAGGGCTTTGGGTTCCTTTTCCCAAGGGACTTTTTCCACACAGGCCAGTCCAATGCCTCAGCTCTGGTCACAGTTTCCTTTGGCCGCAGGGACAAGGAACCAACACATGGTCCTTTAACCCTTCTGACCCTCGCACCAAGAACTGGCAGCTGCTGCACTGGCTCACCAGAAGCCCAGAGTCCCTTAACCCCTGACCCAGCTGAAACCCCCTTGCAGATCTGGGGACGTGACATTTCCTGTCATGGTTTTTGTCAGAAATCCCAAACTGTCATTAGAACATCCGGGGAAGGAAACCATTTCCAGGAAGTCAGAAGGGGAAGGTCCCCTCCTCCTCCTGCCCACTATGTCCCTATTTGGCTCACAAGAGTTGGGAAATTCCATGTTCCTCATTGCTGGGAACATCCAACAGCCTCGTCTGGGAAGAGCAGCACCAACCACCCGCTAAGCTGGGGGTGCCCTGACCCCGCAGGGCTGTGGCTTTAATGACAAGCAGTGACCACCACCTCCCAACATCACATTGCTCCCACTTTGGGATTGTAAAGACATTCCTCCCAGTGTCAGAGGGTGCCACAGCAAACAGCTCTGCAGCTGCACAGATGTGGTAATGTCCAGATGAAAGGAAAGGGCAGGCCTTGCTGCCTACAGGGCTCCTGAGAGCTGTCACTGCCCAGCCATGCTAAAGGACACCCTCTGCAGTGCTCCCTCACTGCTCCCTGGGGGCTAATGAGCTGTTTAGAGGGGCACTTGTAAGGGCTTGTAAAGCTCCTGCCAGGATTGGGATACTAAGGCAAACTGTCCATCCTGTGGGTGATCCAGCAGACCTGTCATCTTCAGAGAGACACTAAAATCTGGCAAACAGCTCATTCTGCAAGGGATGAACCGCACTCAGACCCTTTTGGATCTTATTTCCACAAAAGAAATAACCTCATCCAGGTCACCTTAGTCACCACTTTCTCCAGGAACCCGTATGGGCAGTAATCTGAGACAGGCTCAGGAGAAAGCATCCCATCCTTACTCCTTCCAGCAGGGACACAATAATGGAAAATGCCAAAAGGAAGGAAATTCAGGTGAACAGATGCTAACTGCCAGCAAGGTATGACTCTGACATTGTTGGCTACTAGGCTACAAAGAAAATACAGCACCTAGGGAAGTGATAACCACAGCTGAAGAAGAATTCTCATGCTGCCTTGCAACACAGCCAAACCTTTCAATAGAAATCTCTTTTGTTTGGAGCCTCCCCATCAGCTTTTAAAATTGGAAAACCTTTCTTGCAAGGCCTTAGAAAAAGAGGCATTTTAATAATGTGATTTTTTTCAGGTGTTTTTCCCTGCACTTGCATAATTCAAAACCATTGGACCAGAGAGACAGACAGACAGACACTGTCTGCAGGCATGGCAACAAATAAATGTAACTACTTTTCAGCAGCCGCCCACTGGAATAAATGCATGTCTTGCAGTTATTCCAGAGCAAAATTGCTCCCTTCATTTCCTTCTCTTTAAAAGCCAGGGAAATTAAGTATCACTTTTAAGGAAATAGCACCATGACATTCCAGCAGCTCCAGGGTTTGCTGGCATCATGGCCAAGGGACTCCATATTTGCCATTTTTCAGAGAGCAAACGTACTCTGGCTGCTTACAGACACAAGAGTGCCAACCTAGAGAGCAACACAAAGCAGCACACATGGGAAGAGCTGACTCTGGCTGCACTGGGCACTGCCCACGGGCAGTGGGGAGGCAGCAGGGATGGCAGCTCACTGAGGGGCCCCCAGCATTGCCCTCTGCTCCTGGGGGCTGCAGCAGACGACAGCCCCTTGGACACAGGGAGATGCAGGGCACATTTGGTGGCTGGGGCACGTGGCATGGCACCCGTTGGAGGGTGGTTTCCCACAGGGCTTCCTGCAGGGAAGTTGTGGGTGAAGATCCCTCTGCAAAGGCAAGTGTGGCTGAATGAGGGGAAAAACTGCATGCCCAGGGGGAAATGCAGCAGAAAGAAACAAACATTTTTAACAGCTCTGACCACAAGCCCTGCTGTGAAGGGCAAGCAGGACCCCTTCCATGATTCCTGCACAGGGATGGACCCACTAAACCCACCTGGAGGGGAGTGACTTTTTGCCCAGGCTGTGCTTGACTGCTCATTTCTCAGCAGGTATAGCTGGCACAGCTCAGAGTGATGGAGAGGCTTGAGATGTTCCAGGATTATAAATCCCCCATGGCAGAGTCCAGCCATATCTATGTAAACATATATATATCACATACCTATGTGTGTGCATATATATATATAGCAGCTAACACAGAAACATCTGTCAATTATTAGCTCAGGAAGGGCAGCAATGAAGCTCCTGCCCTGCTGTGATGGCCCAGAGTTGGCTTTGAAATGTTCAGATGGCAAAGTCTCCCAGGTTTGCCCTGCTATGGCTCAGCCCACTGGTAATTAGAACGTTTCCCAAGTACCAGCAAGGGCCATAAGCAGTGTTTATCAAGTTACTCCCCCAAGCAGTGTGGTCTTGTCTTTTAGACACAGCCAGAGGTTCAGCTGCAAGGATCCTGGGGGTGGCTGGACCTGGCACAGTGCCCCACACACCAGAGGAGTGGAAGAAAAGGTCAGCACTCAGTGCTCCACTCCATCTTCGCCCCACCACTTCTCTGTCCCTGTCCCCTTACCTGGTCACTCTCATACAGGGCCTGGAGTGGGCTGCGACCAGCCTTGCCTTGCCAGGTGGATCTCATGTCTTCAGAGGCTGAAAAAGGAGTGAGGAAAATCAGAGGGGTTGGAAGGGTCTGCTTCCCTCACTGTCTCTTGAGATGCCCAAGTGGGGCTAAGACAACCTCTCCCAAGAAGAGACAAACCCATTTTGCTCTGGAACTGATGCTCAAGCAATGCTCTTCGCTCCCCCTTTGTAACCAAATCTGCAGATAGGATTCAAAGGGTCTAGACCTATTTTTTAACAAATAAAACACCGTAAATAAAGGTAACAATTACAATTTCAAGAGCAACTAGGAAAATATGCTTTTGGGAAATGCCACTTTGTCCAGGCTGTATGTTCAAGGGAATGAATCAGAGGAGACAGGACCATGACCAGCCCTGTGAGGGGTGAGATACCCTCTGTGCTTGGCAGAGATACAGGGCAGATCCAACACTGGCAGCTCTGTGCTGAGCCCCCACAGGCTCAGTTTGCAATTCCAGGCTCAGAGACACGGACAGGAGCACAAAAGTTGGTCAGGTGCTTTGTCTGACCGGTAAATCAATTGAAGTTCTTATTTGCTATTTATATTTTTTTCGTCCCTTCTAAACCAGCGGCATCTCCTGTGGTGTTTAAAGCTGAAGACAGCCACCCAGGCAGTCCTTGCCCCCTCCCTGCCCTGCAGATCAGCTATTTCATTTTGGAGCTCCATTTGCAGCAGCACCAAACCCAAGGCTGGATGTGGCCAGCCACAAGTGCAGCACCAGAAACCCAATCAGTGACAGCTGCTCAAGTTCTCATGTTCATGAATTATTTAGGGCTGCAAACACCTTCCAGGCTAGGAAGCATCTGCTTCAGCTGCCATTCCTCAGCCCCTGGGGTCCCCTCAGGGACCTCTTTCCAGCAGACTGGGGGCAGAACCATGTGGCCTGGATATCCCAAACCCAATGCATGGAGCCAGCCATGGCAGGGGCATGGGCTCTCACTTGCACAACACCTCCAAGCAGCTCTCCCACCACTCACACACCCTCTGCTTCTTGGCTCTGACTCTCTCCGTTGGCAGAGGATGCCAGGACAGTTTCCACATGACAAGGTTTGTAACCATGGGGGTTGTGCAGCCCTGGAGTTGGCTTCCACAGAAGGAATCACACCATGAGTTTTAAAATGGAGAATTATGGTTTTTTCTGAAGGGAAGATAGGACACATTGTTCAGGAGACTGCGGCCTGGGAGGCTCTTCCAGTCCTCCAAGTTCCTGGAAAAACCATCTGCCACAAGACATTTCTGGCAACGAGAAGGTTTCTAACAGAAGCTTTTTGCATGACATTTTGGGGCTCTGGATCTTTTCATTCACTGACCGTCACCAAACAACCCCAAATTTGTTATACAAGTCCCAGATGGCATCTGAACAACCAAAATAACCAGAAGGAAAAATCCAGATCCTGTGTTCATTTTGACATGCTTGTATTTTGCTTAAATGAAAACTGCTCCAAAGCACAAAGTCACCAGGGTCTCAGCTAAATATTATTCATTCCTGGAGCTGTAATTAGGAGGAAATGACTGCCTGACCTCACAAAATTTCATCAGCAGTGCCTGTACGCTTGCGCGTCGGTGGGAAGTGACACTTCCCGCAGCACTGCACTGATCAAGACGTAGCTCAACGAGAAGGTGCAGCTTCTTCCTCAGTTCTCTATACCAGTTACCCCACAGGAGGGTGAAACAGCATCTGTGCCAGTGGGAGATAAGCAGAAAACCCAACGTAGAGTGCTGGGCTGAGATGCTCATCCCAGAGGAGCCCCGTTTCACATTTCCAGGCTCAGCCCTCTACAAATGACAGGGAATGAGATCGACCTTGAAAACTCGACTCGCTGCAGCCCACATCTGCAAGCAGACAGCACTAAACCTGAGCCCCTTTCCCCTCTGGCTGGGGCTGATAAACTCCTGTTGGATGTAGGACTGTCCCCGCTGATGGCTGCTGGCAGTGCCTTGCAGCAGACACTGCTCCTATATTTAGTAAAAACAATGTGAGGGCGTTTGCTCTTGAGATTAACACGTGCATCAGCCAGAACCTTTCTCACTGGGCCAGAAGCAAACCCCGGGTGGTTTGGGCTGAATTAAGGCTGTTAGAAATGCAAATATCTCGTGCTGGTGCTGCACAGGGCAGCATAGAAATGTCCCAGGGAAAGGCTTCAGTGTCTGTTGCAGCATCAGGTCATGGCCCCGGAGGAGTGCTGGCTTGGCAGGAGGCTCTTCGGGCTCAACAAAAGGCAGTAAATCTGCAGTAAAGAGGGGAGGGAGCAGAGGTCAGGCAGGTCACAGCCATGTTCTGACCTCTTCAGTCCTCTTTTTTTTCAGAGGGACCAGCCTGGCCAGTGGCTGCTGCACTTTGCAGGGCTTTTGCCAACAGCCCCAGCAGAAACGTTGCAAAATGGATTTCGTCCAGCCCCTCCTTCCCAGCGCAAGATCTGGCAGAGAACAAGGCATCTCCTCTGGATAGCAGCAAACCCCCTGGGATCCCTGCTATGCTCTTGCTGTACAGAGTTCCAGAAAAAAAGAGGAAGAGCTTAAAAAAAATGGGAAAAAAAATTCCGTGCCAGGCTGCTCTCGTGCAGCTGGAAGAGGCCGGGAGTGCTGAGCTGGCAGGGGAAGACCACGGTACTGTGCGCTCCAAAGCAGTGACACCATCCTGCCCCAGGCGCTGCCAAACCCTCCAGAGCAAGGCCTGGCCTGGCAGCAGGATTTTGGTTTTTACACGGCTCCACCGCAGGAAGTCTCCCCGCTCACAAACTGTCTGCTCACACTACGCACGGCATCCCGAGGAGAAAAGCAGCCAGGATCCCGGCTGGGCCACGATGGTGGCGTTTGGAGCCAGGGTTAAGCCCCGTGGCAGATGCAGCTGTAGCCCTGCGCATCCATGAGGCACCGGTGCACGAGGGCAGCATCTGCTGTGTCCCACAGGATGGAGTGTCCACTCTCCATAAGGCCGGGTCAGAGCGGCTGCAGGTGTGTAAACAGAGACAAGTCCAGGCTGTCTGTGCCCAAAGCATCCCCAAAACATCTGGGATCACCTGGCTGTCACAGTGCTAGGCAGGCCAGGGCTGCTGCAACCCGCTTGAGCCAGGGGCAGGCCGGAGACAGTGATTTAATGGAGTCCACTCCAACAAGATCAGCCTCTGACACCCAACACAGCCCTGCCCTGTGACCCCAAGCTGTGGCCACCCCCTGTTCATCAGCCCCAGCACCTGCAGCATCACTGCTCACACACTCCTGTCCCAGCCCTCCCTGCTGCCAGATGCTGGCTGGAATTTACACACCCCTCCTATGCCACTCATTCATGCTGGAAGCCAGTTAAGTATCCCATTCCCTGTACCACTGGTTTACCAATCTCTGGAATGACCCTGGGACTCTCAAAAAGTTTGGGAAGGCCGAGGAATACTGAAATAAATGATAGTGTTGAGGAGGGAGTATCATGTGAGTGAATTAATGGTTTGTGTTGCATTTTGGCACCATGGCCCTGAGAACAGCAGGATATTCCATCATGGAGGAGCTGCCAAGATCTTCACATCTTGGTTTTTCTCCTGACTTTGTAGCTTGTTACTGAGGTTCCCAGATTCCACCACATGCAGAGGTAATCCATGGAAATTTAACATTGCCACAATTGCATCTGAAAGCAGGGACATCACTTGGCCAAGGCATATCAACTTTCTAAAGGGCAAAAAACACCAACCCTTGGCAACTGCAGGATCACTATTTGGGTGAGAAGTATCAACCCATTGCATGTCCCTGATCCAAATCTGAAGTGTTTTTCACTGACACGTGCAGAAAGACCACATTTGGCCTCTGAATCTTCAAACAGTGAGGGAAGGGAATAGGAGTGATGTGGAGCAGGAGACCAAAACCCGCTGTGCTAAGGCAGAGACACTGACCAGAAATCACTGACTAAGATGAGCCTGAAAGGAAGCTCAGGCACATTTTTGAGTCTCCTGTGCTACAAGAGCTTTCAGACTTTTAGGGCTTAAAAAGATATCACACTTCCTCCTTTCTTTCCTCCTCTACCCCAGAGTTCAGTGCTGTCCCATCACAGCTGAAGCTGCTCTCTTGCAGCGCGACATCAACACTGCAGCAGGGTCTGGGGCTTCAATGTCTTGCCAGCTGTCCTTGGAAAAGAGAATGGATTTTAAAGCTGTGAATATTTAGGTGTACTAGCTGATTGCAAAGACAGCCAGACATGTGTGAGGTGAGGGAAAGACTGGATCATGCCTATTCCAGACTTCTGGAAGCAGCAGTGAAAGAATATGCTGTTTTGGCTGCAGAGACCCTTAAAAAGGGAGGGAGGTTCTCTGCAACCACAACAGCAAATCCAGTGTGTGAACTGAAGAGTTTGGCTTGGAGACAGGATTCAGGCAGCAACAAGCCTGCTAGGCTGACATCAGCATTACCCAGGCTTGAGAAAACAGTCTGAAGAAAAGAAAGCAATTAAAAGATGTGGGTGCAACTGGATAATAAATAACTTAGAATGAAAATCAACATGGCACTAACCAGACACAGCTCATACCCATGCGAACTTGTCTGTAAATAAAATAAGCTGTTTCTGTAGATCAAGCCTATATGGTAGATCCTTACCTCCAGATACACACAGTGCAGGAGAGACAACACTCCACAGGAAACAAGGACTTCATCCTCTTCAGTCACAGAGGATGAAGTTTAGAAGGTGAACTGTAAAGGTCATAAGCAACAAGAAGGCAGGTGGCACTTAAATGAAAAACAGTGGGCAGAAGGCAGATTTCTAGAAAAATACCTGCCAGATTAGCTTTAGGATTAATACTTTGAGAAGGAGTCGACATAAAAAGAGAAAGATACTGATGATGGACAAAGACTTGCGAAAGGCTGCCTGTGTCAGGGAAAGACAAATACCAACAGGGAAACTGAAGCTCATCCTGGATAAGGGGAGTGGAAATTTAATAGGATTTAATTTCACAATGTCGGAATTCAGCAGTTTCTACTACTTTGCTGCTGGAAGTGGCAGGAGGTCCCAGCTGCATTAGTTCTGGGCTATCAGCTGCCAGTGTGACCGTCATAAAAAAAGGGAAATGAAGCCCTGAAACAAATCGGGTGAGATATTTGCCATCACAGCAAAAAAAAATCATTATCCATATGCTATTATCCATAGCATTGGTGACCCTCACCTGCAGCACTGACAGCTCTGCTCTCCTGGGACCAAGGCAGATGCAGAGCTGCTGGAAGGGGTGACAGGTGAGCAGGTGATCCCAGGACTTGCTGTGCCATGGGAGGCTGCACGGGCTGGATGTGTGCATGAGCTGAGCTGGGATGCCATCACCCTGGGGAACAGGCCAGCAGAGAGGATGGCAGGTGTCTCACAGGCAGCACATCTTCACACTCCCTTGCTCAGGTGCCAGATAGGAAGAGGTTTGGAAACCCCAGATCAGTGGGAGTGAGTGGCTGGGATGTAACAGGAGGAATCCCAACTCATTTTGGGCTTGAGGATGAAGCTTTCAGATATTTTCCAGGCTGGACCCTGAGGCCACAAGAAGCCAAAAACTCCATGGTCTCCAATATGAAACACTGGAGAGGGTTAACACCTGGAGGAGATCCACTGGTCTCCAGACAAGGGAAGTGAAGAGACAGCACAGGTACTTGCACATGAGCAGGCACCCCAGAGGCCCTGAGGAGCTAATCCTGACCCCACCACTGCCTGCCCACTGCAGTCTCACAGCCACAGCTTTGCTTCCTGTTGTGTCTGTGCAAAACCTAAAAAAAGAGAAAAAAAATAATTGCGGTGCCTGAAATGATCAGTGTAAATTACAGCCTGCAAATGCCAGCGGGGCAGTGGGAGAGGTGCTCCTTTGTTCTGTGGGAAGAGTCAGTTCTCAGGGGAGAACTGCCTTCTCTCTTGGAAGGGAATGCTCTCTGTCACACCAAAGAAAAGGTTCTGAAACTGAAGGTGGTATTTTCAATGGATTCTGACTTAACAAAGGAAAAAGGGCTGGTGACAGGAGCTATCTGCTTGGCACACATGGCATGCGTGCAGCTGAACTGTATTCATGGGAGAAGGAAGAGTGTACAGAGGGAAATAAATAACTTTATTACCAGAAGGGTAAACAATGCCCAGAGCTCTGCGGTGTGCAGGGGTTAGCACTTGGTTCAAGTCAGTCACTGGAAGAGCCAGAAATTAGGACCTGGATCTCTTAGTGGACACAGCAATGAGCTTCTCCAGACCTTGCTGACTCCTCTCCAGGACCTGCCAGGGGCAATGAGCGAGTGCTTCAGCCTCAGCAGTGAGTCAGGGCTCACTCACCCCTGACCACAAAGATGCCGCTCCACAAAGACAGGCTCCTCACTACTGAAACAATGCACACAGAGAAGGATCCTGCCCCAGAACTTCTGAGAGGAGATTGTGACTGTGCTAGTCAAAGCCAAACCCCAGCTGCAGCCACTGGCTGCTAAATCTGTCCAAAAAAAAATAGAGCTTGGCAGCAGCAGTGATGGACCCAGACAGTTATTGCAGTCTGAGCTCAGTTTTCCCTCCTGGTTTGATAGCAAAGACTGAGACATGCAGCTAGACACACAGACTGCATGAGGATGGTCCAGGACATGGAGGCCAAGAAATCCCACATGGAAGCACCAGTTGAACCCCTGGGCAGTGTTCAGTGGTCCATGTGAAGAGCCCTGCCTGGAAGGATCCAAGCTATAGGGTCAATCAGTGTTGTCTCCAGAAAGCAGTTTAATTCTAGGAAGCTCTGGCTTTTCTGCTTAGGCTCCTACTGGTGGAGAAAACTTTTCCTTAATTTCTGCCTAAGCACAAAGGCTGATTGTTGTTAGTTGTTTTGGATTTTTTTTTTAAAGACAGATATTTTTCAAAACTATGGTGATGTGAGAATCCAACACCAGAATCCCACAGAGAGCTCCAGACTCACTTACTGCCCTAATGTGGAAGGCAGTGACCTCTTTTTGATGGACAAGATGACCAAATAAGTGACCATTTGCTTTCTCACGTCATAGTCCTGGCTCTGAAGAACTGCATGGCAATTCTGGTGTTCACAGAGCTAAGGGAGGACCTTTGGGAATTATTCCTATTTTAATTCTTACTGAAAAGTTTAGATTTGGGAATGGGAATCTTTTGGCTCCAAAAGCAAATCAAATTTTTGGCTTCAAAGAGGCAATCAAATCTCCTTAGAGTCTTGTGACTGCTCATTTTTACTGCATCTAGAAAGTCCAGGATACAGATAACAGAGGCTTAATTAAAAAGCTTAGGAAAAGAAATCTAATAGAGCCACACGATTTATTTGCTTCAATGCATCCTTCATCTTTGTGAATTCAGACACAACCACCTCTGCTGGGGAGCTGCAAGTGGAAGGAGGTGTAAGTGGCTGGGCTCACCTGCACCCAGAACACTCAGAGGGAGTGGGCAGCATCCATGCCCCATTCTGGCAGGTAACTGGCAGCAGAGCACATGCACAGGAAAGAATTCTGGGGAGAGAGAACATGTCACAGCAATATTCAACAAGCACAAGCAATGGCAAAAAGCAACCAGCCCTATGGAGAACAACCAGAAGAGACGATTTCTGGTCTTCAGATACCCAGGGTATCTCCCAAGCACAGCACCACTGCCCAAGAAGAGGAGAGCTCAGATATGAACCCACGGCAGCCACACCTTGCACAGCTTCCACGTGGCAGAGAACAGATCCCTGTGGAGCAAATGCTGTGCTTGACCTCTTCTGTTCACCCTGGGGCTGTGCCACTGAGTGGTGAGCAGGAGTGATGGAAGGGAGCTGGCATCAACTTGCAAACTCTGTAACTCTAATATTTACAATACAAACATGCATTTCTTGTTCCAGACCAACATCCTCTGTAGTTCAGGAAATGCCCCTGTGGCCCTTCCCACCATTGCTTCACTTTTATGGGTGCTTTTCTCCCCAGTTATGCCTTGTTCAGCCTGTTCTGTCTCATGACAATGTCCTCTTGCAGAGGCTCAGCACTGGCACAGGTGACAGGCTGCCACCTAACCCAGCCCCAAGCAGTGTGGTCACAGGCAGACCCACCACTAGCCTCCTGCAGTGTTTTCCTTGCTGATGAAACAAGCCAGCAATGTATAACCCAAGCTATTCCTGACAGCCTGCCCTTGGCTCTGTGGGCCCAGCCTTGGGAAGGGCTGGCTGCTCTGCATGTCTCTGCTGAGGAACAGGCGGCATCTCTTGGAGACGTCTGTCTCAGCTCACTTGCTAAGGAACAGGAATAATTCTCCATCAGACTTTCCCCTGCCAGCTCCCCTCCTGTTCCCTACAGCACACTGACAATCTGGAGCATCCTGGGGAGCAGCAGAACCTTCCCCACGCTTGCTCCAGAGCATTTTCAGACATCAGAGCAGAGCCAAGGGCCAGGATGGTTGTAGCCCTGCAAGGGTCCTGGAGCAGGTCCTTCCCAGATAACCCAGCCAGGCTAATGTAGCGTATCAGAAGGGCAGGACCTTTGTGATTCTGCCTCCCTGAGCAGATCAGCAGGCAGACACATCCCTGTGCCCTGCAAAGCCATCTTGTGATTGAGTGGCATTCCTCCAAGTCACCAGTTGAGCCACAACCCCCAGGCACTGGCACAGCATCAGGAAGCTCAACTGTCCCTCTGAAACCACTGGGAAAGTGTCTTTCACCAGCACTGCACCCTAACTCTCAGGCTCAGAAATTGCCTCAAGTAGCTTGGTGTTGGGCCATACAACTCTATTTTTAAGCATAGCCAGTGCCTGGATGTTGTCAGCCCACTTATCCCCATGGCAAAGGGGCTCCATTTGGTGGCTCCTGACTTAATGATATTTCATTAGTAGAAATTAAACCAAGTGACTTGAACTTGGCTGGATCAGACAGAACTGAGTCCCAGCAGCATAGGGGTGCTTGAAAGCTTAGCTCAGGCTTTTTTTCCCAGAGCTGCACATTTTCTCCCATCCCCCTAGTCCTCTTGAAACAGGCAAACCAAGTAATTAAACCACCCCACCTCCTCTCACCTCCCAGCACTTGTAAATAGAGATAGACTGGGAGGAGGTTACCCACAACGCTGAGGGAAAACCACAAGGAAAGCAGCTCAGGGCAAACCTGAGCAGGGCAAGACAGGACGTGTGCATGAGTAGGTTTACACAGAGAACAGCCCAGGAACAATGAGCTGCAGCAGGGGACGACAAATGTGCTCTCCCATCAGCCCAGATGGGTGAACCAGCACGTCTGCATTTGGGAGAGGGTGGTTCCGCATCTCCACAGGCACTGGGGTCACACAGAAGTTATGTTTTAGCCACAATAATGAAGTACCATTTCAGGGCAAGATGAGGGGTAGGGTGCAGAAGAAGGATGAAGGCTGCACAATGGTTCATCATCTTCCTCTTCTCCAGTACCTGGCTACAATACATCACATTCCTGTGGAGCCAATGGAGGGATCCCACCAGTCTCTATCACACAGACCTTCCTCCCCAGAAATCTCCCCTTTTTGCACAAATGACTCTCTTGTTTTCCTGGGAAGCTACTTAAAGCCAACTCCAAGCAGTCACAGATGGCTCCTGAAGGGTTATGGGGCACCCCATTCCCAGGATTCATTTTCATCCCATGTCTCTGCTGCTGAAGCACCCCAGTACCCCCTTCCTAGCCACAACCCTCAGAGGAGGCTCCACAGGCACTCAACTGAGGTGGTACAGCTCACTTCTGAGGCACAGCAGTACAAACCTCTTAGCCAAGTGGGACAGGAGCATTTTCCAAACTCCTTCCACCAAATGCATATGCTCCACAGCTATCATCCCCTGGTACGCACCCTTCTGCAGCATTTTCTGCCCCAAACCACACAGTTCCTATACAAACACACAGATGTGAAGGTACTGGGGATCCCTGGACCTCACCATAACCAGGTGTACACAGGCAAGATGTCCAAGATTGCTTCCTTTGGGAAGGAGATGAAAGGAGGTGTCAACCCCTAAAATAATATTACCCTTGTTGTCAGCAATCACCCCCTTGCAGCTTCTCTGGAGTGCCAGGGCTGTGTGGCACAACTGGGTGGTAATGGCAGCCAGGCTCCCTGGCACTGACAACAGCCTTCCTCCAGCCAAGAAACACACTCCAAAGAGGGGACTTTGAGTCACTGTTTTACATGGGATAACTCGATGGACTGCACTGCCTTTAACAGGAAAAGTCATTCCCTCCTCCAGGGATGTGTCCTGCCAGCTGGAAGGCAGCAGTCCACGGGCAAGAGAGGGACAAGGGGTGTGCTGCCTTCAGGAAGTGTTAATGAAGGCGTGGAAGAAGGTTCTAAGCTATTCTCTCTGGAAAGTGATGGAAGGGAAGAGCCATGCAGAGGGGTGAGGACATGTCCTGCTCTCATTCCAGCCAGACAGGGAACAGCCAAGCCTGCCAGAAGCAGCAGTGGTTGTGAAGAATGTCTAGGGGTGGAAACACACAGCCTCAGGGAACTGAAGTGGGACCAAAAATCCAAGCACACCTGCCTCCACTTGTTCCCAAGATCCCTGATACCTGTGCACAGTCATCTGCAGGCAGCATCCCTGTAAATGGGGCTCATGGGACAGGAGTGCCTCTGGCATGCTGCATTGGGGGATGGAGAGGCAGCAGAGCTGCATCACCTCTATCTGATAGTGGGGCACTTGTCCCACCCACACAGTGCAAATTGCTCACAGCACAGACTCTCACACTGAAATCTGAGGGCTGACAGGCACAGGGACAGCACAGAAGCCCCAGGCACATTAAATGCACCCACGTGGTTTCCAGCCTGCAAGAGGCAGATGGATGCTCCCTGCTTCCTCAGTCTGGGGTTGCAGTGACCCATGCCCACGACTGTCACCTCCCCACAACCACTGCCACGCTCAGTGACTCATGGCAGATGCACTAAAACCGCAGACAGCAAACATGGGGCAGGCGCCAGCGGCATAAGGTGCCACTGGCACCAAGTGCCACCAGACTTCAGGTTTGTCCATCTGGATCCAGTGCAAGACAGACACATTGACTTTCATCGGAAAATGCCTCGGCTCAGCCTCTCCAGCGCTGTGGCAACCTTTGTGGGGCAGGCAATGCCCCTGTGCCAAGGACAGAGGAGACTCCTGAGCGGGCAGTGACAGGCAGCAGCCCTGCAGCTGACCCGACCCCTGTCCAGCCACAGGCTCCTCACGGCTGGCCCCCTTGCCCCCACATTTCACTATCTCCTCTTTTAGCTTGAACATGTCCCAGCCATGCTCCTTGCCAGGAGTCACACATGAAGAGAGCCTTCTGACAGGTCACATACGGGGCTGGCACTACCACCACTACAGAAACGTGACAACACAACCTTATTTCACATCACTACTCCTTCCTCCACTGAAAGGATCCAGAAACTGCCCCCCTCAAGGGGCAATTTCTCCATTCCCACTCCCCAGGATCTGCTGTGCCTTTGGCATAGTTCATGGCTGGAAACAGGACGTTGGGTGGCTGGGTGAGATCAGCCCCTGTGCTCCACAGCCTGCGTGTCCACGTGGGATGTGGGATGGGAGCGAGCCAGGGAGGGAGGGAGGCAGCGGTCCAATGTTCAGAGGTTTTTGGGTTTTTCTCCAAACCACTAAAAAGGAGGGATCTCTGCTGAAAGTGCTCCAAAGAAACACAGCAAGCACTGCTGACAGTGTAATGTCCACTGCCCATTTCTATGAATGCTCTTACAGGTTTAGCAGAAACCGGGAAGCTTGGAGCTGACTTTTCACTGCTCAAGGCATGCAAGAACTCCCAGATGAGCAGAGGCAGTGTGACCCTGTGTGCAGCCCCCACCAGCGCCCTTTGGAGGGGCACTTCCCAGCAGGCTGCTGGAGCATGCCTGGCAGAAGAGACAATGGACTTGTGTGTGTTTTGCTCCTCGTGCCTGGCTGACAAACCCAGCCCGCAGAGCTGCACATTTGCAGTGCACACTCAGCACTCTGCAGCTAAGCCAGGCTGAGGGATGACCCAGCAGAGAGGTTTGCAGCCAGCTCTGCCTCTCTGCCTTCCATCTGCTGTACAGGCAGCAGCCACAGAGGTGGCTGTGGGGTTTCAGGGGGTGTCATCAGATGGATGTTTTTTTAAGCTGCTACAAAAAGAACATTAAACTCCTGACGTGAGATGGGGTCAGAACATCCTGCACTAGTTTAGATTTCTGCTACATGTCACACACATTGGGCAGGAAAATAATTATCTTTCTAACTTTACTTTTTTGCCTTTCCTTTTTTTTTCCCAATAGGAGGCTGCTCTGCTTTTAACTGCCTGGAAGACACCTCTGAAATCTGAAATCCCTGGTCTGTCCAGGCTTCAGGCAGACACCTACTGTTAAGGGAGTGCTGGCTGTACCCAAGCCAGTGCAGGGACTGGCTGCCACTGGTTCCAGAAGTGACTGTGATTCAGAGATCTGGCTTCTGGACATGCTTTAAAACCACTTGTGCACTACTTTTGATGTTCAAGATCCTGGAAAGTTTACTTGGGAAGAAGTTATTGCCATTGCCATTAGGAAGATATTAAAATTACATTAAGAACCTCCTTGTTTTCTATAAAGCCTCATGAAAGCTCTTTCCTCTTTTGGCTCCTGTTTTCTTGCACAGCTTACTTTGCCTTTATGTTTCTAAAGATAATTTTTCTTCATTTCTCACTGATGACACCTCTTGGACTATCACAGTGCCACCAGCCATACCCAGGCTCAGGGGCTGGCACAGCTGGGCCTTGGCTGTGTGGCTCCCTCCTCCCCAGAGGTGGGGATGGCTCAGGCTCTGCTTTCCAAGAAAGGCCCTCTTATTCCCATTTAGTCAAGTTGAGTTAAGGATCAGCCAGGGAAACTCTAATCAAGTGATGGAAAATGGTGACAGTTATAGGATTAGCTCACAATAAATCATGCAGAAAGGGAAAGAATGAATCCAGCTGCTTCAAGGAGCTTGCCAAATGCCCCAGCATCGTCTGTGGGGATCATATTAGGAACAGAGCCAATGGCAGCTGGTCTGGACTCTCTGCCCCATTCAGTGCAGGGGCTCTTCCTAAACCTTCATGTCTCCTCAGCAGCAGGAGGCTCTGGTCACCTGGTACCAGCCTGAGGCAGATGCCAGGAAAGTTTAATAGAAAGATCACAGGCATTTTAGCTGGAGGGATGTATTTTGCTGGGGCAGTGTCCCTAGGTCTCTATTGTCACAAGGACTGCAATTAAGATCTTTATAGGAAACAGAAAATTAACAATATCCAGCAGGAACATGGCCTCTGTGAGCAAATAAAGTATTTGTGTGTAAGTACCATGCAATCTTCTGTTTCCAAATGGTTAATTCCTCCTATAAGCCAAGCTAGAAGCTTTCCAAGAGCAATTTCTCTTCCCCATTACGCCTGTCATTCTCCTGGCCCCAGTTGGCTGCTTGCATTTACAATACAAGCCTGAACTGCCAGCATTTCCATTCCTTGTCAATAAACCCCTCCTTTGCAGCCTGCTGCCCAAAGGAACTGCAGCAGAAAGGCTGGCACCGGCAGTGCCAAGGCAGGGATCCTTGCTGGGATGGACAGGGGCTGACCTTCCCTGGGCGAGGCTGCTCCAGAGATCCCTCTCCCTCCAATTCCGCTGCTGTGGTGTCCATCCCCATCCCTGGGCAGGCTCAGGCAGCCCCCAGCTGCTCACACAGCACCAAGCCAAGAGAGCATCTGCACCAGCCTGCTGCCTCCTGCTCAGCTGCTGGGGCCACGGCAGCCCAGCGTGCAGGGGACCAGGCTGGGCTTGCTCAGAGCCTGCCCGCACTCAGCTCTGGCTTGGGCAGATGCTGTTTGTGCCCTCTGCACAGGGCCACCTGCACAGCTACAACCAAGAGGAGTCTCTCTAATGTCAGATGGCTCAGCTTGCCAGCTGAACATGTCTCAAGCCATCTTCTCAGCTCTGTGCATCTGGGATTGATGAAAGCCTCAACAAGCTGATCTGAGAAAAAATGCACACTCAGCAAACTCTTCCCAGCGCTGCCCCTTCCACGCAGCCATCCCTCCCTGCCTTTGATTCGTGGCTCTCATCCCTCTGCTCCCAGCACAGGCAGCTCAGGGGCTGTGTCCTGACTTTCTAAATGACACAGGTCATTAGCTGGTGAGACTCTCTGTCACAAGATACACAACAAGAGGCTTTACAAAGACTTGAAGAGATGCATGAGCTCACAGAGGAGGAGAGGGGTGAATTACAGCCTGCTGGTGACTTGGGAGAACCATCTCTGAGAACCACCTCCAGCACATGTGGTCCCACCACAGGGCCCCTTGTGCCTACTTCTGCTGCATTTAGTAATGCCCACTGCCTGAGGCCACCAAAGGGCCCTGTCTCCCCTGCAAGCATGTTCAGCAGAGGACACAAACACCTCCCATGCCATCACAGCTCTGGGGCACAACAGATCCACCATCACTGGCAGCTGTTTGTCTGGGTGGCTGCTGGATTTAACCCTTCCTGAGAGTGGCTGCTGGCTCTGGGGACATCCCTCTCCTTTGCACAGAGAGTGAGCAAGCTCTCATGGGGACCTCAGGAAGGAGGGAACTGGGAGGTCTGTGTCTACACCACCCAGCAGCAGCTGTGGGCTACTGGTGCAAAACTCCACCAGCATCAATTCAGCCTCGTTTGGGCCTTACAGCGCTTGTGTCTGCTGATCCTATGAGGCGAAAGGGAAATCAATCTCCCTGATACTGTCAGGAGTAAACTTGGAAGAGACCCAGCTGTGAATATGCTACCCCTGCACCCTTGCCAAAAGGAAGGGCCTGGCTCTGTAGATATGTGCAGGACTGAACTCGCTGCCTTCTCCTGCCATGGGGAAATCTGCCCGTGCAGAGACGCTCCCGTGCAGGCAGAGCCACTCTCACAGGGCAACACGGTGGGGGTGGGGAGCTGCTGAGGAGCTTCTGACCTCCAGATAGCTTGTGCTGATTTCTCAGGTCCCTGCTTTGAAGAAAGCCCTCCAGAACAGGCAAGGCAGCCCCAGAGACACCCACACTCGGCAGCTCCGAACAAACATCACCTTTGAACGTCATGTCAATATTACCCATCTTCCTGCGAGGTCAGTGAAGCAACATCTGGCCAGAGAGCAGGATTGGGTTGGGTTCCACAAACTCACAGGGAGAGACAGCACTGCAAGGGATGGGTCAAATCTGCTGCTGCTCCCTCCCTGGAAGAACTGGGAAAGCAGCCAGGAGATGGAGGGCTATAAATCAAGTGACATTTACATGGAGAAGGAAAAGCTGTGAGCATGTTGTGACTGGAGGCCAGGACTCATGGCCTCAGCATCCCTCCACATCACACAGGACAAGCTGATGGGAAGGGACCTAGAGCCCTGTGCACTGCTGTGAAGATCCAAATGGCACATCTTGCACAAGTACCATGAGTAGAAACGCCAGCACCTGCTCATCTGCCATGGCCAGGCTACAGGCTCCCTCATCTGTCACTGGCAGCAACACCTTCAGAGATGTTCTTTGGGGAGAAAACAGCTTCAAGTCCAATTGGAAGCTGCTCTGAGGGAGTCTATGAAAATTAAGCCCAATTGTGAAAAAGCTGGGTCTCACCAGAATCAGGTGCTTTTTCAGCACAGCAGGTCCCACACCTGTGCTGAGCACATGTAACAGACTCACCCGAGCACAACACCACCCACAAACCTGGGGCACTGTGGTTTGCAGCACCTCACAGCTGCCAAAACAGCTTCACAGTGTGACACCACCCCCAGGCTTCATGACCAGGGATGCAGCACTGCTGGGAGCAGTGACCGCCTCTGCCACTCATTGCTCCAATGTACCAGAGATCACTGTAAGGTGAAGGGGAGGTAGGACATGCCAATAGACAGGGAGGCAAGCAGGACTCCAGAGAGCCAGCCTGTGGACAGGGCTGGGGATGCCTGGTGCTTGGAGAGCCCTGCTGGGGGTCAGGAAGCTCTTGTCACAGCACAGGGAAGGACCTGAGGTGGCACAGGACAGCATGTTCAACTGGGACAGAGAAATCAGCAGACACGGAATCCACACACACTCACACCGTCAAAACCAGGTTCTCGACCATTTTCAACACTGAATGGTGATTCTGCTCTCTGCACAGAGCTGCCAGAGGATGTGGGTTATGTGGCCAGGCTTTCCTGCACTGGCAGACAGTGACGAGCCACCTCAGCAGAGGATGTAGCTGCCGAACCCAAGGGTGGTGGAGCTGCTGCAGCCCTAACCAGAGAGAAGAAACCCTGCTTTCTTCTCCCAGGAAAGACCAACTCCAAGCCCTTCCCAGCCAAATTCCCATCAGTATGCCAGCCCATAAATTTACAACTATTTATTTAGCCAAAGCTCATCCAAATATGAAGAGCTCAGGGGCACGGTGGGAAAACAGGAGAAGGCAGAGCAGCCAGCCTGTTCCTCCAACAGGCTGCAGGAATTCCCCACTGGCTGGTTCAAGGCTGGACACCTCCATGCCCTGAAGCTAAATGTGTTCAGTGCCATGCCAGCAAGCTAAAGGGAGTGGACTTGTGCAAGGATCTCTGAGGCAAGGATCACCAAGTCTAGAAACAAACCTGAGGCAGATATTTGCGTCTGAGACTTCAAAAGGTGGGAGGTGGGAAAGTTTACAAGGCAGGGACCTTCAAAAAGCCTATACACCCCAGACATCCCAGTAAGGGCTGCTGCAAAGGGTCTGGGAAAAAATGAAACTTGCTCAATAGCATTCAGAAGAAATGCTGGAAGAGAGCTTGGCTTCCCTCCCATTTGCCCTCTCCCTGTCCACCAGAAGCCAGCATAAAGATGTCCCCACATCAACAACTGGCGGGTCAGAAGGACAGCACCAGGTCCAAGACAGAGCTCTGTGTCCAAGACTGTGGCCCTGATCCCATGTGGTGCCCTCACACAGCCTTTCATCAGCTTTTCAGACTGAAAATCCGTATTTTAGGCAGCTGCCCAGGGCAAGTCACAGCAACGTGTGGGCTGATGCAGAGACCAATTTGCCAAGGGCAGGGGAGCGTGTGTGCACAGGGCAGCATGTGTGTGTTTGCCTTTTGCAATCACTGTCCTGTCTGAGGGGCTCACACTGAAAACACACTCAGGGCACCGCTGAGCTCTGACAGATTCAGCCCCCAAGAGGGGAGCAGAGATCCGTGAGCTGTGAAGTGGTGGGGTGACACTTCAGGTTGTTGGCCACTGCAGGCTCCTCTGGCTCCTGAGTGTCCTGGGCTTGCTCAGCTCCATGCAGAGGGGACCTGGCACTGCTGGAACCCCCCGTGCTGCCTCCTGCAGAGGTCCCAGTGCCCGGCTGGTGCTGCTGCAGCCCCCGTTTGCTGAGCAGCCAGCACACCCCATGAGTCAGGGCAATGCTGGTATCATTTGTGTACAGGATCCAAGTCACACAGAGCCATTCCTCACACTGTGTCCTCTGGCTCCCCTTCCCCTCCCTGTCCCCACGAGGGACACACTGGGTGTCCCTCAGAGCATCACAGTCTCCTTCCACCACAATGAATGAAGCATCATCTCTGCTGCCCAGCTCATTAAACTGTAAGAGAAACAAAATAAGCCCCATGGCCCAGTGCTATCTCCTGCACTGGGTGATCTCCTGTAAAGGACATGCAGGAAGGCTTTACCCAAGCAGTGGCCACCCTGCTCCTGGGGATACAGAGAAACTCTTCTCACATTTGCCCATGCAGGCTTTTGACTTAGACTGAAATTTTGGCTTCCCAGTGGAAGCCACAGGCAATTGGAAAATGGAGAACAGAGCAAGAAGAGATATTTGGGGGTTGCAGCCGACTTATCAGAGCTCTACAACTGACTTTAATGGGTAATCTACTAGAATGACATGGGGTACAAACCTGCAACAGCAAAAACTGGCACAGCCAGGATAAATCATAACAGCCAGCCCTGAAACAAGGATCCCAGCATCTGGAAATGAGCATCAGGGATGGGGGACAACCTCATAGGGCAGCAGCATATACAGGGGGCATTTAGCAATATCTGCCACCATCCAGCCTTGCTGGGAGGATTTTACTGCCAAGGGGGGAGTTCATTTGAAGAAGGGAAAAATTAAAATATCTATGTGAATCAGTGGAGAAATTGCAGAGAGCTTGTGGCTGAATACAGACCTGTCCAACAGCTGCAGATCCAGACAGGAGACAGAGACAGGGTGTCCAAGTTTACAGCACTGCAAGCTCTGCAGGTAGAGGTACGTGTATGGGAGAGAACTGGGCAGCAGAGCTGGGAAAGAGGGGTTCAACTCCCCATTGACATCAGTCACTCCCCTCCATCCATGATGTATTTTACTGGGGGAAAAAAGTACCTCCAGCTCCTAGAGTAGGTCCATTTGCCCCCGTTTTCACTCTCAGCGAAAACTGTGCCATGCAGACAGGACCAAGGCACAATGGTGTTAAACCCAGGACTTTCAGGCCTCCAGGGCTACTCAGTGAGATGTTTCCCCCTTTTCAGACTACTAGGAGTCCTTAACTGCCTTTGAACAAGGAAAGATTTTGGCTTTTGCCCAGCTGTACCTCAAAGGCTCCAAGTGAAACATCCCCCCTTGGCCCCTCAGAAGTATTTGGGGAGTTAAGCTCTTCTTTGGGTACTCAGCTCCAAGGGGCAGTACTGGGAGTTAAGTGCCTAATGCCTTTGTAGTTTCTTTTGGCTTCTGATACTGAGTCCTGGAAAAGACAGCTGTGTTTGCACTGGAATTAAGATGGAGGGTTTGCCATGCTCTCTGTGCAGATGCTTGCGGGAACCAAGGACCAAGAAATAAACCCAGCACATAAAAAATCCCAACACCCTCAGGAGAGCCCTGACCACTGCACAGGCACTCATCTCCCAGCCCTGGATCTCAGTGACCTGCACCAACACAGGCAAAGTCCTACTGGCGCTGCTCCTGTGGAGTTCCTATTGCAGGACATTGGAGTTTTGTGTGTGGGGACAAAATGCAGGTGCATGGTGCTGCCAGAGAGAAACAGCCAGGCTGAGATGCCAGAGGAATGTGGGGCCAGGAGAGGCTGGATCCAGCCAGCAGAGCTACCGGGACAGGAATTTCTCCTGCGGAGACAGAGTTAACTCACGCTGTGCTAAGCCCACTCCTTTCCCCTCCAAGACCTCTTGCATGTATCAGAGATTCTCAGGAAACTGTATAAAGCCGAGAAGGACTAGAGAAAGCATTCCTCATGAAAAGCCTGGCCCTCGGGAGCAGATGGGCTTCATTACTGTCCTGTTCTCAGCACCGGACTGGGTGGATTTCTCTACCCCAAGAGGTCACGGATGGAGTGCCTCATGTCTTTTCCAAACACAGCAGATCTGAGGGCTTCCAGCCTGTGTTTGCCAACATCTTGGCTGACAAATTTCACTGTACTTTGAGTACTGGCTTCTCAAAAGGAAGGGGCTGCATCCTTGGGCATCATGAAACTATGACTGGGAAAATGAGCTGGGCGAAACTGCCCCATGACAAATGAAATGAAATGAAATGAAA